>PPNR03000015.1:0-290026 GCA_003709245.3 Williopsis saturnus
AAAGAAGTCTACCTCCTCTCGCTCTGAAGTTTGAACGAAGAATGATTTTGACGAATGTTGTTTAGCTTTGTAACGAATATTTTAATATCCTCAGGAATTGGTCGTGGACTCGTAGTTGAATCTAGAGGAGTAAGCTGACCCTCATAATTGGGACAGAAGTCTCTCTATCTCGTTGCTATGGCAATCACCAACTTTTTTTTTTGTTTTGTTTACTTTTTGCCGAGAAGACACAAAAGACCAAAACAAACAAGAGTTTAAGAAACCACAGAAAACAGATAGGAGACCAATGGAGTTCAGGGGTAAGATTTCGACTTTGGAATTATGCTTGGAATCGACGTGACTAGTATTTGCTCTCAGTGAGATTAAATTGCCTACGTTCATTGAACACTCAACCTTTAAGATTTTTTTGCAATGACTGGAAGAACATAAAACAGGTAATTGTGATACTATACGGTACAACGCCGCTATTTGAGCCTCTTGAAGACTTGTGATCTGAAGTTACTGATCCTCCAACTTATGCATCTTAACAGCTCCTTTCTCCTCGTGATCTCTGTACTACAGTAGCTGAATATTGCACTCCATCTCTTATCAAATAACTAGAATCTCATATCATTCACTTCCAAATCCCTGATAAGAACATTGGTGAGGAACAACTCAAGATCTATGTAATGCCCATAAGAGCGAATGGTAGAACCAACTGCCGATTCTTACAAGAGTAAGAGAGATTAAAAGCAGATCAATCAGATCCACCCTAGAAAGTGCCCTATATCTCATTCTTCTATTCCGAAGACAATCGTCACAGTCTGATAAGAAGTTGAAGTGGGATTTCGTAGCGATTTGTGTGAGAAGGAGAACTCTACTGATAAATCTGAAAATGAAGACATTTAATGCTGGTTGAAATGCAAGCAGTAGGATCAGAGACTCAAGAAATTAGTTTCAGGATTTGGCTCTTTCTTCCAAAAGGGAGAGTCTTATGCTTGGAGTTAAAGGTCAAAAAAGGGTATGTCTTCTGTGCTTGCTGCTACATAATCTTGTGAAGTATGATAATTGTGGAATAGCTTCATATGTGTATTGTCTTCTAACCAAACAGAACCTCCCAATCCCAGTCTTTCATCACAGAACTCCAATGTGTCCACGAACTGATTCCTTCAGTTTCCCTCTCTCTTCTGCCTCTTAGAGCGTCAACACGGCCCTGAAAAATATCCCAACTCTTATCTTCAAGAGAACATTCCATTTTCAGAGAATCCTTGCGTCTCCAAACTTCGTGGACAATTTTCACGGCCTTATCAATGGTTCCCAGCCACATTTCTTGAGAGATTAACTTCCAACGATCTTCAACCCATACACGATCGTCAGGATCTGATACCTCACAGGATGCAACTAGCAATGGGAAAATATGCAAGATACAGGTCCTACTTGTAGTAAGAATAGATGCTAATAACGTCAACACTTTTGATCCAAGATCTGCAGAAGAACATGACGAGATTTCAGGGACAGCCTGCTCCAAGTACAGCAAAGTTGCAAAACGATAAGCCTCTGCAATAGCTATACGAGAGCTCCAATCACACGATCGATCCTCTAATACTTTTTGCTCCATATTCGCATCAGGTTTCCAGGATTCGATCTCAGACTTCAAACTCACAGCTGTCGAAACAGTACTGAATGACAGTTTCCCCATGTTACGCACTCTCGCAATGAAGGATGCCACACGGCCAATGATGAGAAATAAGTCACAGACACATCCCAATAATGGATCAGTTAGAGTTTCCTTTTTTTTAAGGACGGACTCATCGAACAGCGGCGACATTGGGTTGAAATTGCTCTGATCCGACGATTCAGACGGCTTCAAGATATTCAGATTCTTAATCAGATATCCATTCTCATCATAGTCCGAATCCAGCAGCTGACTTGATGACATTCTCGAGAGCACATCATAGTATAAGAATGAATGTATCAAGAACGTGTAAAGATTAGAGTTATTCTGTATCGTGGTTCTATCAAGCTTATCTATGATACTCTTTGCACCTTTCAAATGGGGAATCCCTGAATTGGAATGCTGATCCCATGACTCTGTAATGGCCAATGTCAAACAAGTTGCCAATGCAACGTCATCTGGTATCGAGTTACTCACTAGACCCTCAGCTAATTCAGAGATCGATTGACGCACGTAGGAAATGCCATATTTCCTTAAGGAGTCATCACCTCTCGCAACATAAAGCAGAGCCATCGAAGCCAAAGACTTTAACAGTACAGAGTGCTCAATCGCTAGAGGCCACATCAGAGTTCTCCATGGGTTCTCTATCGGGCCATTCTCGATGGACATGATGGCACATGTGTACTTGTCAAAATCTTGACAGATTTTATCGAAACCGCTGCCGATATTAAACTTTGATATGTCGAGCTGACGCACTTGGAACGGTAGTGCATTTTCTGACGAAAGGGATTTCGAATATGAAATTAATTCTCTTAGATACTCTGGGATTTTCTGAGTCATTGCAGAATCTAGTGATCTCTTCATCTGCTTCTGATCTGATTTACTTTCTTCTATAGGCTCTTCAGGAACCTCATAGAGTAAAGGGAATGGGAAGTCGAATTCCGAGGGAGATATGATGTTCATGTGATCAAAATCAGTGAAAGACATAGCAATGGTGGATAATGTTGATGATAGCACACCCATAGAAGGACGTGGCGATATAGCTGTTGCTGAAGACTCTACAACAGTTGATGACACTCCTCTTTTCTTTGCGGTAAGTACTGGGGACGTATCAGTAGATGAATATGACAGCTCGAACTGAAGTGGTACCGCTGATGGTGAGAGCTGATGCTGCTGGTTATATATTATCGAATTCGCTGTGAATTCCATTGATGACGACCCTAGGGAATGTGTGGAGTTCGGTTCTTCAGTAGAAAGGCTCTCGGGCTGTTTCATCAGCTTCGTCTGTCCTCCTAGCCCAATTGAAGACTTTTCAGTAATACTCAGGGAGACCTGTCGTATTGCCTCTTCCAATATTTTGCTATCGGGCAAGAGCATCATTCTCTTCATATCCATTTGCTTCTTGACCACCTTCGAGGAGAGCCTCTTTACTTTCTGACTAACACTTGTCTCCTCAAAGCTCTTCCACTTGAAAGTTGTTGAGTACCCACCACAATCAATGCCCCTCTTTATACAATTATGACAGGCTGGCTTGGATTCATCACATTTGACTCTCTTCTTCTTACACGTAAGACAGCCATTCCTAGATTTCTGGTTCTTCTTCTCCATCGTGGGGATTCACCGTGGCAATTATCACTGCACCTAGGGTTCTGAACATTCGAGAAGCTTTCGAGATTCAACCTTTTGTACCTCTTGCTTTGTATGCTTGGGGTATCCTCGGATGTGGGTTTGACTCTTTTCTTCTCAGATAAGAGAATGTGGATCGTGAGTTTCACCTTGTGCATCAACCCTACCAATCACCGTCAATACATATAGATAAATTCATAAAGTGCTGTGGAAATCATTGGATCGCAATATCTGTCACGGATGTCAGATAACCCGCGGATCTATCCGGTGCATCCAGGTCCCTTAGATTTGACCTCGATCTGAAACTTTGACTCTGTTAGACCCTTTCCAAGACTCTCGAGAGGCCCTTGGAATTAAGTTGCCGAGTGTGATGAGAAGTCTCACAAAGCTCAGTTTTCTTTCGTGTGGCAAATGACACAGCCTATTGTTCCAGGGCCTAGTTGCGTTGAAGTTTGAAGATATTTGTCACACAGCGGCCTGCCTTGACTTAATCTTTCCCGGACATCTAGTGCAGGATCCTGCGTTCAAACTTATTGTTGCTAAACTTCTAACCGACCAGACGTACACATTCCAGACGACTTCCTCTAATAGGGTAACCGTTTCTGTATATGTGCAGCAGCACTTCCTACCTCCTTGGAGATCCAACATCTAAACCACCTTATGTAACGTCACACAGAAGTGCTAGAAGAAATTCTACTTTCCCAACCTTAAAAATGTTGTGACGTCTGTCATAAAATGAAATTCCAGAATCATCAATTGTTGGGGCTTTTAAAACTATAAGACACTCCTGCAAAACTTTGGTCCCACAATTTGTTACCTGCTGATTTCCCTCTCAGTAAAAACTCTTTTGGCCATGAGCTTGACTCCATCTTGACAGTGATTGACAAATTCAGCACCCAAACCTACTTTATTCTAAACGTCCACATGATCTCTTCTTTTGGGCTCCTTGAACTGCTAATCACCCACATCTTCGAGATTATCCAATATAACGGAAGCCCGCGGATGGACATGAGTCATTCAAAGAATTCTCCTCGCAATTCCACATTCAAGTTAGACACAATGTGAGCTATTACTGACAGTCCAACAGTAAAGTCGAACAGAGCACCTGTTTGAATGAAATATTCCTTCGTTGCTTGTTCAGGACAAAGGCTAGTGGTTGTACTCTCTACCAGTCGGCTAGTGCCCCTCAACAGTCAACCTCATTCCTCATAAAAAGGTCTTTCAGCATTCCAGCTCGATCTTGGGATATCAAACTCATTCCTTAATCGAAACTCAGTCAAACAGCTCATTCATAGACCTATAGCTATGCAGCAGAACTCGACTACGTCAGCAGATTTGCACTCGCCGCTCTCTCTGAAGCTCAAATGCTATTTTGACTGGAGCCATTCAATTCCAAATCCTTTGAATAGAGGCGAAGACTCAGCCCATATAGATCTCAAGCTTTTAGCTTCCACTCTAGATAGGATCATTCGCAGCTCAGCCACAAGTCACATCTTTGCTTCTGCTGTCCTGTCAAAGTGTCCTGGACAAAAAATTCAAGGTATATTACATAGCCTGACTGCTAAAGAAGAACAAGCTAGATAGTCTAGGGAGGTATGAGAGAGTAATAGATGGATGCCATACAGGAGAAATGGGGAGAGTCGCAATGGGAAGACGCATATGGCTGAATCCTGATGCTAAATGAAATGACTTACTATATGGTTGGGGAACCAGCATGTGTAAGTATACTGGTAAAACAACGACACTTCTCTGATAAGGCTTGCAAATCTTTGAATACCTTCCTCAACTGTGATCCCAATGCCAGTATGTAGTTCCGTAACTTGTAGGTTCGGAGCTCCACTGAAGATGTTTGTAATGTGTACATCATTCTCCTCAACAGCCGGGAACCATGAACCTGGGACAACACGGTCGTTCTACCCTATGCCTCCAATTTTTTATAGTCATAACATATCTAATTATGGTTATTGACGTGAAATGTGATGTCAAATCTAAAGGTTAATGGTTAATGTATGCTATATTCCTCTGCCTTTTGTACACCCATTTCTTAATATTCTTATCTTAAATCACATGAAAATTCTCTATCAAAGTTTTCTAATTTTATTAGAGATGTTCCTTCCTGCAAAAGCTCAAAAATAAGAAGAAATGCATGCGTTAAATTCAGAAAAGCTCCATTCAAAAGGATGTTAATTTGACAAAAAGCTCAAAACTAAATATGATATATCAATCTTTTAACTATTCTTTTATGCCCTCCTGTACGCTTCGTAGCACTGTCCTAACCCACCTCAAGCTGGGCAGAAAGAGCTGCAAGAAGGAAATACCAACATCATTTTATAACCACAAGAGTACCTCTTACCCTTCTGGGTATGGATGGTTGGCCGTTATATGACCTACACTGGTGACTACTAGTTTATCGGTGAGAATTTTCCAGTTGCGTTGTATCGCGCCATCGTTCACCGGTCGCTTCAAGTTGCTGATGCTGGGATGATATCTCGGCTCGATCCCCGCTTAGATCTCTAACTCGAGTTATTCTGGTTACTTCCTAGGCTCATCGAGCGGGAGGATGAGGCCCAGGACCTAATAATCAACTGTTGGGACTCGAGCCGCGCCCGCGGCCTGGAATTTGGAGTGGTTACGTACTAGATAGTAGGCCCTGGAGTCACTCCTCGATTCGCCACGGTTCTAAGTTGTACTACCATTTCAATGTTGTGTGCATAATAAGAGAAACCAATAATCTGCTGACTCAGTGACTGGAAGTTTTATCTGGATTCTTCCGAAAAGGTTCAGACTATTCCAATTGTATTTTAAAAGCTAGAAACCTAGATTTGATCGCTATTTGTGGGCCTGTTGGTAATGGTCTCTTTGTCACTCGTGAGCATCTCTCCTGTCCTTCGATATGGTTGTGCATTAGCGTAGGTGCTTGCTTTCTTGACCTGGACTGCTGTGAGTCACGGTCGCCGTTTCGTGTGGTGTGTTTACATGACATCTATTCATTGAACAGCTATTCGTTAAACTGCTGGTTGAGTCGTCGATGATACGCATGTGTTCACTGTTGGCTTGGACTATTTTATGATTACCTCAGTGCTGGTTCCATTTGAGATCACTTCTTCGAAGCGCATGATACAATATTGATACTTTCTTGAATTTGATGACGGTTGAAATCTCCCAATTCTCTTTCAATAATAATCAGCTGGGCAACATTGACTGAAATCCTGAGCCTTTTCTTCATTTGTAGCATTTATCACTTCTTCTGGCCTACTGCTAAAGTTCACAGCTTGGATGGATCACGACTCTCCTACCAATTCAAAGGTCATCCGCATATCGCTGTTTTCCATGGTTTCTTGATTGCTCGTATGGTCACTTTATGTTATGATCTATTTCTCCCAGGTCGATTATCGAGAGGGATTCTCTCACTTATTACTCCACTAAAATGTATGGTAGCTTCTTTATGGGTGCAAAGCCATTTTTAGATCTAAGTTCGTTCCCGAAGATGAAGTGGACTTAATCACAGTATTGGAAAGAGATCCAAGTTTCTGAGATGGCATACTTGGAGTCCTTGAAGGAAGAAGGTAAGGATGATGAACTCAGATCGTTGAAAAAGAAAAGATGATGAACTAAATCTTCTAACCTAATGTATGGTTCTTTTCATTTTTTTTATTTTATGTACCGTGCAGCCTTGTGCTCTTGACAATACACTCTTCCCTTAGCCACTATATGCTTTAAAGGCATGTATCGGACCGATGAAGGTACGAAGCAGTGATTACCAGTGAGGGCCACAAATAACATCAAGGGCCAACTACACAGAATGTTTCGATAATCAACGACAAATGAAATTAAACAAAACAAAACGAAAGGGCGTTTTCTATATAGCAGCTCGAACTGAAACTTATAACGTATAACGTATAACGTATAACCTGGAACATCTAACACCAGAAGTTGTAAGCTCTGTAGTAGAAAGGTTTAGAAGCGATGTAAGCCTTCTCCTCTGCAATTTCTTGCTTAAGCAAGTCCAGATCGTGCTCAACTCTACCGGAGTCCAAATCCATGTCAGAAGCTTTGATGTACAAACCCCAATTTCTCTTCCAGAGTTTGTGGAATACGTAGAAGGCAATGATAACTGGGAGGGCCAAATAAGCCATGAAGAAATCAGAAGCATTTGGAGAGCCACCAAGCGGGAATAAAGCAACCCAGAATTGGGCAACCAAGATCAAAAAGTTAAGAATGACACCATACCAAGAACCAATGAGACCACATTGAGAAGTGAATGCCAATTCTTCTTTAGCGCTACGACCTTGGGCCTTCATACCAGCTCTGAATCTAATGTGGGCAAAGCAGACGGAACCCCAAGTGAAAACAGAGGACAAACCAGAGATAGCCAACAACCAGTTGAAGACATCACCTTCCTTTGGAGAAGCAGAGACAAAACACAAGAGACCGATGGTGATGGTGACAAGCGTAGCCCAGACTGGACGACCCTTCTTGTCAACATACATCAACCAAGATGGGCCGAAACCTTGACCACCAAGGGACACCAAAGTACGGGAAGCAGCATAGACAGAGGAGTTACCAACAGATAGGACAGCAATCATGATGACAACGTTCATGACGGATGGCAAACCACCAATACCAGCGTTATTGATTGCAATGACGAATGGAGAAGCGGAAGCATCAGAGGCGGTACCCAATCTTGGGTCGTTGTATGGGACAAGCAATCCGACCAGGGTCAAAGAGATCATGTAGAACAAGGTAATTCTCCAGAAAACTTGCTTAGTAGCCTTTGGAAGGGACTTTCTTGGGTTCTTAGCCTCACAGGCGGCCAAACCGACAAGCTCAGTACCGGCGAAAGAGAAGGCAGCGGTGACAAACACAGCGCAGACACCCTTGAATCCATGTGCAAATGCTCCTGGGTTGTGCCAGTACTCACCACCGATGTAACCACCTTTCGGACCACCACCACAATTGATCACAATACCAAGGATGATGAAACCAATGATGGCAATCACTTTGATAGCGGAAAAGACAAATTCAGCTTCACCATAACCTTTGACACCAAAGAAATTGAGACCAACGATAAAGACGTAAAAGATGGAGACCCAAGCGACAGGGTTGATATCAGAATTCCAGTAGCCAATAGTGATAGAAGCAGCGACAAGTTCCAAAGGCATGACGATGAGCCATTGCAAGGCGTAGTTCCAACCCATGGCGAAACCCCAAGAAGGATCGATGAAACGGGTAGAATAAACGTTGAAACCTCCAGAAATAGGGAATCTAACAGCCAACTCACCAATGGCATGGACAGTAGAGTAGATCATGGAACCGACAAGGAACCAAGCGATCAGCAAGGCGGCTGGCCCACCATTCTTCAAGGCACCACCAGAACCGACGAAGAGACCAGTACCAATAGAACCACCAATAGCAATCATCTGCAAATGTCTATTCTTTAAAGATTTCTGCAATGGAGAAGTAGAGGTCTTAGCAATAGCCTTCTCCAAGTCGGTCATGTTTGAAGTATCCAAAGTTTCTGGCAAATCACCAGGCTTGAAAGAATCAACAAAACGACCCCAGACACCTAAGTTCTTGTGTTCCTCATGATGTGTGATGGAGATGGACTCGCCATTCTCTGGGTCTGTGAAAGAGGTAACGGCCTCTTTAGACTTGATGTCAGCCATTATGTATTGTTCTCAGTTGTTGATGAAACGAACTGACCTCTAAGCTACGCAAAGGAAGGGAACAGGGGGCCTCTTATATAGGGGGAAACTTTATCTATGAGGTGGTCCCCACAGTATCAGTGAGTACTGGCCTTCTTTGAGATTGCTGCGAGATCCCGGTGTTACGGGAAACAGGCCTCGTTATCAGTGGGTGGTTGCACTGATAAAGGGCCTTTTGAAGGTGCACGACCTGGAAAAACTGCCAAACGGTTTTCTTTGACAGGACTGACATTTGGAGGCGGGCCATGAAGAGTCAATGGGGAATGTTCAATAGGTGTTCATTAGGTATTCAAACAGTATCAAGTCCAAAAACTTCCTCTTCCCCATTGCTCAAGACAGAATATTTGATACAACAGTGATCGCGACCCTACAAGGTCAGATCGCAGGTCACTGACAGCGCAGAAAACAAAACAGAAAAAGAAATTCAAAGACGCCGTGTTGTTGCATGCCACACATTTCTGCTCTTTGTTCGGTGATAAAACGTGGTTTAAAACGGGTTCGAGGAGCTTACTGGAGGCGACCTATGGGTAGAATGGTCCTTCACTGTCCAGTAACATTCTCATTCTTATACTGGCTTTTTATAGTGTTTTATTCGTTCTCGTTCGCTCATTTGCGCACTTTTCCTCTCATCAAATCTAATCCAGACGGCTTCTTTCCCCATACGGCGCTGGGTGTGTCGTACGGCATTCCAAAGCCATCCATCACAAAAACAACCAACTAACAGCTTAGTTGATCCTGCAAGAACAAATCAAACCGTATCACTGTGAATCGTATCATGATCATATCAATTGTTGCATTGTTGATGTAACACGTTACATACCTCATTCAAATGCCGTTTACACAGGGATCAACGTTGATAAACAACGGCTGATGTTTGGTAAAGCTGATAGAGTTCAGATATCCACATTTGTCCAGCGAACTGATATGACCACAGGTACTATTATGGCCGAGGCCTACGATGTAGCGCCGCCGCCTCTCCACAGCAAATTGCAACTATGAATTACAGGCATATGTATTTCACAGCTTCACAGCTTGCTGGATGCCTTTTCGAGATGGATCTGACAAAGGATCTGACAATAGATCTGAGAAGCGCTCTCACACCATTCTGCGATATGCATTCCTTATCTTATGATACATTCCATAATATTAGATTACTGCATTTGGAAGTCTACATAGACCTTCCAAATAGGGAAATGTAATGACTTGCACAAAGACGCGTCGCGAACTTTTTTTTCAATCGCAACCAGCCATCGCTTTTGAAACAGATCAACACTTTTTTTTTGGGAGTGGGTCTCTTATACGTTTGCCCTTATCACTGGCTACCAAGAACAGAGAGCTATGCAACCGGTAACGCCTCCTCGTAAGCGCGAACACAGAGCGCCAATACTCACTCCGACAACTCCACACGTTTCAACGTCGTCACCGCACAAATCAAAGACACATCTACAACCACCTTCAAAGACACCTCTTCAGTCTAGATCTCCTATCCGTCTTACACACTTACGCACACCTGCATTGACACCTCGTCATCGTAAGAAGACATTGAATCTCTTGGGTGATGGCTTCACAGTACAACAGCCAACCAGGGCTCTATTCCCTCCAACCCCAAGCTCCGTCGGCAGTGGTCGTATCAAGGACGTCATGAGACACAAATATGACGATCCGAACTTGATGATGAGCCCTGAGAAACTCGATATCGGTAAGAAGAAGCTGACATTTGGTATGGAGCAGGCTCCAAAGACACCAAGTAAGTCGATCATCACAGATGAGCTGAAAACGAGTTGGTTCGATATTGTGCCTGAGGACCATGAGGATGGAATAACACAGATCGCAAATAGACCTTTGGTCAACCCATTCGTTTCTACCGGTGGTGTGAAGGAGTTTGTCATAAGAAGACCGTCAAACCCATTGGATAAGATCGAATACGTGAATAAGAAAGGGGAAAAGATCATCAAGGATGCTGGTAAATTCGATGATGAAGACGAACAATTCGACACGTTAGGATTACCTTCTTTGCATAAGAATAAGAAGAAAGTCATGGTTTATAACGATAATTACGATTGAAAGGAGATATACATATTTATATTCGCTGAACAGTATTTCTTGCTCTACACTATATTGTCCTAGAACAGATCATTCTTTGATCTCTTCCACGTCTTTCAATTTCTTTGACACTTTTCTGTCCCCGGAGCTGACGGCCTGCTGCAATCTGGATTGTAAAGTGGAATCTTTTCTCTTGATCATATTATTCTCCACAGATGGGCTATTTAGAGAACTAGAACGTTTCACCAGTTTCATCACATCTTTCTTATGTGTCAACAAATCATGTACGAATCTGAATGTATGTCTATCACTCAATGTCACATTAGTATGATGCTTAGGACGTAAGATGCACGAGGAAAATTCCTGTGAGATACCATCTTGGAAAGATGCAGCCAATGAACTCGCCTCCGTACTCTCGCTCAGGATCGAAATCAAACGCTGGAAATGTGTACAAACGACATTTAAGGTTGCTAACTGTGATCTCTCCAGATCTCTCAAAACGTTTGAAATGCCAATAATACGCTGTTCAGTATTGTCATCACCACCATGGTTAGCATAGATCAACTTGATAACGTCATACAGAGAGTTTGATACGATTGAATCAGGTAGTTCCAAAAGGTAAATCTTCAGTACGCTAGCAATCACCTCCGGTGGGTGCTGAGACCAGAACTCAGGTATTAACCCTTCATTCCCAACTTTCTCAATCTCTGTTCTTAAGGCATGGGTCGATTGGAGACGAACAGGTATGAGCCACGTCTTAGTACGTACGTCATCATCAGGTAATTCAGGGTATACCGAATCCATATATGAAAGGATTGATGAAACGATTATTGGAACAGTCTTATTGTCATTCTTGCAGCGAGTCTCTAAATCAACACCAAAGATTTGCTTCTTATGGGAATCGTAATAGTTATCATATAGTACCACTTGTGGAGAGAATGGCCCAGTTCTATAATTCTGTAATAAAAATAACAAATCCTTGTCCGGTAAAATGGTCTCTTCATAGACTAGAATCTCATCAATGGAAGACTTGATGGACGTGATGTTATTTGAAATGCACGCAGAGAAATCCAGGATCACTTTTTTCAATGCACGTAGTCTATCAAGCTCGCATTTTTCCATGAATGTTAAATGGTCAACAATCAGTTCTTCCAAGTCGCATCTGATCTTATCCAACTTACGTACTTCAATTTGATACATCTCATCCAAATCCTTCACCTCTTTGTTCAGCTTTTTCAAAGAAGGCTCCTCAAACGAAGACTTCAAGTCATCAATATAACTTGTCACTTTGTTACCAGATGAGTAGTCACCTTCGACTAAAGAACCATCTTCGTTCTTTCTCAATGGCAGTTGTGCAATATGGTAAGCCAACTCTTTCCATTGATAGTTGAATGAGCCTGAATTGACGAAGTTGGATTGACCAATTGTGGACCCAACCGATGTATTGACTTTTCTCAAATAACCATTGGCGATCAGATCAGTACCAAACTGTTCACATTGGTCCAAGTTCGATATCTTGAGTTTCTGTTGCAAGTAAGCAGCAATCTGTGAACCTGTAGAAACGCGCTCATAAGTACCAAGGATCGGCACTTTCACTTGTGATTGTGGGATCCCCGTGAGGAGGTGGATCAATAACTCTTTCAATTCCGATTTCGAGTACTTCTTGGAACCAATAGTGACACAGTCATCCTCATTAGCGTCATTCTCATCATTAAGACTCAACTCTGCAAGGACCTCTTCATCTGTCTTGCCATGTTTCAAGCTCTCAAATGCTCGACACTTGGTGAAATATTTCTTTTGAATCCTGACGACGAGCCTAAACTTGTTGTTGTACACTTTCAAGCTATTCTTCAAGATGTCCTGTGAATAGTTCACTCTTTCTCTATGGTCAGCGCTCCATTTCGAAAATGGATCAATGACCATTTGGCGAATATTGGAACCAATAGTCAGATGCGTTTCACCTTCTTTCGCCATTTGCTCTGTGATGCCCTTGAAGGCGTTCTTCAAAGAAGCGCCGTCATCACGGTCAAAGCCTTGCTTGTTTGGCTGGTGGTTATCCGGCAATAGCGACAACCTTTGGCCGTAGTCAATCTCAAACTCCATTCGAGCACTAAACAACGAGATAAACTCGTCGTTCTCAACACATCCTTGGTGTAGTTTACCAAACAGAGCATCAAGTCCTGTTGGGGCTGGGGTTAGTACTTGGTCTGCGAAGCGTTAAAAATCTCAAAAAACTCACCTGTCTGGAATTCTGGTGTCCAGAAGCTGTCAGCAAAGGAAGGGGCCATTGATACAAAGGGAGGGATAGGACGTTGTTCTGAAAAGGAGATGTTGTTGGTGAAGGTTGTTCAATTTCAGCGTGGAATGTGAGAGATCAAAGAGCAGAGCCAGGAACAGGAAAACCTCAAACAGGACGGGAGATCATAAAACTCAAAATGCCATATCCTCGGGTCGAGATCCTCTTCTGCACGAAGTGCAAGTGGAATCTCCGGGCTGCCTGGTACCTACAGGAGCTTCTACAGACGTTTGGCTCTCAGCTGGGAGAAGTTGCCCTGGTGCCGGCAGAGAGCGGTGTGTTCTGTGTCAACATTGATGACGGTGAGCAAGCGGTGAGAGTATGGGACAGGGTGGTTGATGGTGGGTTCCCTGACTCCAAGGTACTCAAGCAGCGTGTGAGAGATGTCATTTCTCCAGATGCTCAACTGGGCCATGTGGATAAGCACGAGAACAAGAACAACGGCGTGCTCATCACAGAGTGCAAGAATGAAGATAGTGGGTGCAAGGAGTGTGAAGAAGCAGCAGCTGCATAGTTAAGATGAGATAATGAACGTATATTTATATAAAGACGTCCGCTTCTTTGTAATTGTCTACAATACCTGTGTCGATGTTGATCAAACCAACTTCAAATTGTGCACCTTCGAACTTCGCCAACCACAGGAACCAACAAATCCGCAACAATGAGACCCCAATTGCTGCTCTCGGTGCTACTACCGCTAGCAATCGCGCACACAGAGAACGATATCAACCTCGAGATCGATGAGCTCTCTCTCCCTGACTTGGCAACGCTCGATGCCCTAAACCCACCGAGTGAGTATCCTCCGACCTCTCTAAAAGCAGTTGTTCTAACAATCAACAATAGAATGGGAGATATCTGGCGCTGCTCAGTTTGAAGAAGGCCGTATTATCATGACACCAAAGGCATCTTCTAGGGGCGTCTTGAAGAACCCACTTCCATTGGACTATGACTCGTGGACTATCGAGGCTGTCTTCCGTAGTATTGGTGCTCACGGTCCACATGGCGGTGCGTTTGCCCTAAAGTATGCTGTTGAGACCACGAGGAACATCATCTGGGATAAATTTGATGGTTTACAAGTCGTCGTGGATACCAACAGTAACATGGGAAGCGCAATCCATGCCTTCTTGAATGATGACGCTGTGGATTTGAGCAAACTTGGTGAGAACAAGTATGATGCTGCCTTTGGATCCTGTCTCCTCAATTATCAAGACTCTCAAGTTCCAACTACGTTGAGAATCAGTTACTATAACGGCTACTTGGTGATTCAAGCTAACAACAAAATCTGCGTGAAGACTAATAAGGTCAAGCTACCGTTCGGACACAAGATTAGTGTTCTTACAGAGTCTGGCTCTGTTCACGAACAGTTTGAACTCTTGAGGCTCAAGACTTACGCTGGTGTAATCAGTGAAGTCTCTGATAATGACGGGTTATCTGCTGCTCAACCGAAGGTAGTTACCGAGTTTGTTCGCCTTGATGACATGGGTGAAGAGGTTAACAAGATTCAAGGGGATACATCAGCATCCAAGAAGACTGAAGTACACACTTCAGATATTTTGGAAATCTTAGACAATGTGCAAAAGTCTAATAAGGAGATCGTTGACCAGTTCTCCTCTATGCAGTCCAGGATCCTTGCTCTTTCGTCTGGTTCATCTGGATCCAATGACTTATCATACCTAGATGACCAGAACAAGAAGATCAAGCAACTTCATAACGAGATCATGGTCCTTTCTCAAAAGATAGATACTCTTGACGGAAACATCAATTCATTCACCGCGGAGATCAACAAGGTTGTCAGTGTTGTCAACAGGCTCAATAATGACAATGTTAATCAACTCCGTGATAATGAGCACTCCATCACTGAGCTCTCAAAGAAGGTGGACTACTTGGTTCTCAGCGAGAAGGAAAGAGAGGCTAACCCCGTTCATAACGTTATCAATGGTTTGAAATATCTCTTGTTGCCAGTCTTGCTGACAACTTTTGGTCTTTGTTTCTTCGCTTTTAGACTGCGTCACGATATCAAGACAAAACTACTCTGAATTACACAAGTTCATGAATACAAAAAAATCGTCTTCATTAGTTGAACAAGTAGTTCCTTTCAGCGTATCATACCTCCATATCCAGAAGTCAAACCATCAGCATGTGCCTGTGCCTGTGCCTGTGCCTGTGCCTGTGCTTGAGCTTGAGCTTGAGCTCTTGCGAATCTCTGTTCAGCCTGCTGTTGTTGCTGCTGGTGTAGGTATCCCGGGATACCTTGTCCAGGCTGCATTGCAACAGCAGAGGTCATTGCCTGTGTCTCCCTCACTTGTACCTGCATCACTGGTTTCTCTGAATAAGGTGGCTTCAAGCCACTGAGGTTTCCATGACCAAGATAATTTGGATTTGGTTTGCGTTTCTTTGTCATCACTTGATCACAGTTCAGATATTCATTGAAATGCGTCTCTGTTTCCTCGTGCTTCAAGAACTCCTCCCTCTGCTGTGCAAATTCACCAATATTCTCTTTAGTTGTGCCGAGTTCAACGCCGGCTTTCACTTGCCAATAGTATGGCCATTGCCTCATTCTTTGAGTTCTGATTGTGTTAACGAAATTGTTGATTTCCACTGTACTGTGCAGATATTCAATCTCCTTCAATTTATCCAAGTCCTCTTCTAAAACTCTCTTGAGAACATTACGCTTATAGTATGGAAGACCCATACTGGACTTGTCACCTGCGAGCTCGTCATTGATTGGTAGTTTGTTCAAACCGCTGCTTGAGATAGTAGGACTGGGTCCGCTGTCCAGCAGTGCACTCAGTGTTTTATTTATTGCGTGCTTAGAGTCACCTTTCATCGTCAAACCATTCTCGTTTTTATATTTTGGGATCGATGATACATTAGCAAGTTCGACACCACCGGTGATACCTTGTCCAGGCAAGACCTGTGTTATTTCGCCTTTGCTAGAATTCTGCAAATATTCTCTTCTGTCTTCCAATGGCGGTATCGGATGCACCATCAAGACCTTGGAAGATACCGGCTTCGTGATTTTCTTGGGATGATCCTTCCGCTGATGGTTCGAAGCTCTTGCTCCATAATTCTTATCCACTGGGAAGACTTGATTCTCGTCTGTGAATCCCTGTTGCATGGCCAGCTCCTCCCAATAGTCATCGACAACTCTCTTACCGTTGATAATTGTACGAGCACCAAAATTCATGAACAGACCTCTAGCAGATAGAACTCCAACAGAACGTTGACGAATTTTTGATACCGAAAATCCGCATTCATCCAGAAATTGACGTTCAGAATCTGAAGCAGGGTACTTGTATAGTTGCTTTGTACGTGAACATAGAAGAAAAGCGTCTCTGAAATTCAACATCTTTGCAGCTTCTGTGGCCAGCACAAAGAGTCTCTTTCCTCTTCCAGGTAGAGTAAAAGTGTTAAAGACGTACTTGCGCCCTCCTAAAAGAAATCCATTCTTTGTCACCTTTTGCTCACCCTTTCGTGAGACCTTGAGATTTTCATACTCATCTCCATCTGGCGTCAGCTTTTCCTGATCTGTGAACTGTGGTAGCTTTATCGATTTAGGTGATGGATTCTTTGGGAAACTTCTCACATAGCGCGTGTGTGCCTGGAGATCAGCTTTGTCAACTTTGAACAGCGTAGGTTGGGGGTGCTCGGGCGTATTTTCAGGCAGGGAGTCCTCAGCCTGACAGAAATCTCTCTCAATAGGTTCAGAAGGTTCAGCGGTTAATTCATTCTCGTGTTGGCTTACTTCTTCTTTTGAAGCCTCCTCTGGTTGGTCTTCAACCCTCACATCGGATTCAGCTTGTTTTCTTGTGTCCTCTAAGTTCTCAGTCTTTGGCTCAGTGTTCACTGGGTCCACCACCATGTCCCTTGGTGATTCCATTGTGCTTTTCTCTAGTTAACGCGCTTGGTAAAGTTGACTTTGTTTCTTTTAACGTTTTATCGGGGTCAGCATTCAGCGGTGTTCATAACCAAAAAGTGTGTAAGCTTAACTGACACACTGCCCTAAACTCTTTCGGTGGTCTTCTGAGGCCGACCATATGTCTCTTATATTAGAGGTATGAATCATAATACTACAGTAATGACTTTTGACAAGAAACGGTTTAGGTGGCAGGAAATGAGTATCGGAGCAGATCTATAGATCATTAGAAAGAAATAGCGAGAAACAAGAAAAGAAAGGACATCGTATCAGGCGTAATCATAAGGCATCACTTAAAGATGGTAAACATGTGTGGAGGAGAAAGACTCAAGCTTCATCCGCAATTCCATCCCATGCATCATGAACCACATAAGCTAAGCTGGTTCCCAAGAGGCCACTAGACTTCTCAGTCGGCAGTTTGAAGAGATCTCTAACCTTCTTGCAACATGTACTGGACGTTGCTCTTCTGCCAGTGAGTGTAGATAGCTTGGACGAAATATGTCTCCACTTCACTTTTTCTCCATTTTGTAAGAGAGACTTCAGAATCATGACATCTTCCTTCGTGAAAACCTCTGCTTTGAACTGTACCGAGTCCTGCACATACGCGTGATGAGACATTGGGCTTTGAGCTTCCTGTGAGATCAGAGATGAGATCGTTGGCTCATAAGAATGGGACCGCGGATATTGTCCATGGAACACATCTGGGTATGTCACCGAGGAGGATGAATGTTGTTCTGGTACAACCGGATTCATAGGGAAAGTTGGAAAGAGGTCATGCCTTGGAGTATTCAATGGAAGCTCAGATTGTGAATTCAGCGGGAATTGGAAGCTCTCTGTGCTAATATTTGGCAAATGCTGTTGAGTCCGTGGCTGATACTGTTCCAATGGTTCATGTAATGAGTACCCCAAGGACAATGACTTCTGATATGGATATGAATAGTGTGATGATGTTGCAGGCCGAGTGTAGTTCATCGTAGCTGGAACGGCCAATTGCTCTGTTTTCAGGATTTGGAAGGGTTGCTGACCGGGGAAAGATGCCAGCAGCTCTGGGAGCGTCACAACGGAGCGTTGTTCTTGTTGTTCTTCTTCATTCTTAGATTCCTCTTGTACCGAGTCATCTAACATGTCGAGTGAGCTGTGTTTGGTATTGTTGATGGTTGAGATGTTGCCGAAATTCTGAATATTGGCTGGGAGGTCGGGCTGTTCGTGTTGATAAAGAGGGATAGTGTAGAGCTCCGATGGTGGCATGAACTCCATAACTAGATTTTTATGTCTTTGTTTGTTCGGAAACAGCTCAGTTATGACAGATTCGTTGTTCGCTGTAACCGCCTCAATGGGATGACTGTGTTCTTCAGAGTCTAAACGATAATAATCTCGAAACACTGACGGGAGGTCAGAACAGGGTTCAGGAATATAATAGGGATCCCCAAACTTACACAATAAGGGATCGCAATGGCCAGTTGCACTTGCCGGTGAGTCGTTGGTCTCAAAAGGGTCCAATTAACACTTCCACCGAATGGCGCCTTCCTTCTTTTTATATATCCATTTGCGGCAGTCCGCCCAAACGCCAGGGCCCAAAGGTCTTGAAAAGGAAGCAGCAGAACACCGCTCCCGCTGGCTACGCATAGCGTGGTGCGTTGGGCAGCATGACGCTTGGTGTACACGAGTCTCCGAAGGGTCAGCCCTGCTCGAGGGGGGGACTAGAGGCCAAACAGGGATCACCTGCTCCAGATTTCATTATTCCATAAAAAGGCAGGTACAAAGGTACTATCGAGCGTATATGAAGATGATATCACGATATCTTATCAGATGGAAAAGAATAATTATCATTCTCTCCCCGGAGGAGAGGAAACTGTAAGAGCACTCCGACATTGGGGTCGTAGGGTTCTGTAACCTCTTCAGTGCGCTGAAGATTATGTATCTGCAGAGGTGGCAACGATATAGTTCCCGGAGTGGTAGTTAATTTGTATAAAACTTGATAACATTATAGCTATGAGCAATTGATCGATCAAGGGGATTCAGATCGTTCCTTTAATATCTCAGTCTATAATTCAAAGTTGCGGGATCTCTTATGTTGCTAGATCCGCGCCGATCGCTAGTGAAGACGTTATGGACACAGCGAGCAGCACATGTGATCAGGAACAGCTTGGCCTAACCGGCAAATTAGCGTCAAGAAAGCATAACTTTAATAGTTATCGTGATCTGTGTTATATGTACCAACCGGTAAGCTACTTCAGCGCTCAGGTTCTGCGGATCGCCATTTAAGGTTGAACCCACTACATGAGCGGCTAGATGTGCCAAGTTTGACCTTCGATGACTTGTGGTTCCCCAAGTGTCTAGGCTCCAAAATGTGCACGAAAAAAACTCTGCATATTTAGGGGGATCGAAATTTGCCACCAGCTTGAGAAACAACCATCATCCATTGGATGGATATATATATGTAGAAATTGATGTGATATTTCGCTGGTTAGAGGTTAAGGTACAATGCGCATGCGTCAGGCATGTTCAGCCATGCGTGAATTCATCACACGTAATCTTATTGTCCCAATCAAATACCTTATCATCCACAGCAGCATGGTATTGGGGCCATTAGAGTTCAGCTCAGCGGATCAGGGCAGACTCCTACATCCGCATGATCATGGTGACTCAGGGGCCAGAGCGAAAGAGTTCGGGCACTTAAAAATAGAGATGTGTGCATCTAGAAGAAGATGCCGATAACAAGCTTCATACTGTCAGAAACACTACCCTTTTCCTGGAGAGACAACCACAGTGCAAAGGATCGCAGCATAATATAGACCTATTATGTCAACATGTGTGTTATAAGATCAAGACGTTCTATGGGAAGGACATGTGTGAAACATGCATCTGGGATTCGCGCACCTGCAATTATTATAATCAAGATCCACGGTATTCACGAGAGTGATGAGGGGCCTTTATTCTTGAGACCTAATGATATCTTCCATCATTCGGCTATCAACAGTCAGGAAGATATACTTATGCAACACTTTTGCTCCTACCTTTGGATGGTCTCTGAGAGTCTAGTCTAAACAGTGGCGCCGTACACCTTAGTTCCAAGCAGCTTATGATCGATATGCCAACCTACCGATATGTCACTCCGACAGATCGAGGCTCTACACAGTGCGGTCAAAGCTTTTAAGTCGTCCTATTCATTCGCGTTAGCTGGTATGTGCAAGGACTTGTATGGCAAGAAAGGCACTAACCAAGATCGAGAATCTTGAAAGTGAAGTCCATAGTTGTTCTACCACCAAAATTTCGAATCATCTCCGTTGCTGCAGTCTGTCCAACTAATTTATCCAGGATCTCTAGCATATGACCTCGCGGCTTATAGTTCTAACACCTTTCAGCTCAGAGAATTTGACATCATGATCGTAATCCATAATCAGCTGAGTGTCGATGAACTGAAAGTACTTCCTCTATCGTGGACTAAGGGGATAAACAGTTATACCTCGTTATATAGATGCAATTGCTGCACTTATAACTGTATGGGCTACTCGGGCCAGCATATTGCAAATGTTCAAGCTTGGGAGTCACTCGCAAGAATTAATGCGCTTCTTTATAACTGTTTCACACATAGGGTCATGTGTAAATATGATCTGAATACAATAGATATTCATGAATCAGGTATTTACTGTAGTTATAAAAGGGTTCTACTCGCGCGTTGTTCCAGTCCCTAGACCAGTCAGAACCTGGCGGGATACATCGGATATAAGCGGCCTCCTCTGACACTCTTATTATGCAAGATCATGCATCTGGAAAATGACTAGAAGATAGTTTCATGACCATTGTCGCTTCTGCCCGCATAGCAAGGCAATGACCATATACGACGCCTTGAGCTGGATTTCTGTGTTTCCTATAACCGACAGACCACTGAAGATCTTTTCTCAGTATACTGGCGAACAAGTTTTGATGAAAGACCAGCTGGCCTAATGTCTAAATACAAGAATAATAGCTGATAATTGACTCGTGGAGTTGGCTCTCATTCTAAGCGTAATCAAAAACTACTGAAGCAAACATGGATTAAATTTGAAGAGTCTGAATTACAAAGTTTCTTGAATAATAGCAGTGTTAGCTGAGACCAAAGCATCCCTTTATATATTCTTATACAATAAGAAAGCTGTTCATATTTTTTGAAATATGGGGAATAGTGGCTAGCATGCAGCCCCGAAGTGGTTATCAGCCTCCATGATGGAAAATGGAGAGCCGCTGATGGTGAGAGCTGGCGCGGAAATCGGCTCGACAATGATCCCGATTTAATCGTTTTGTATGTATATACGATATGGGCATTTCTTAGGCAGGTGCTGAAAAGTAAATTGGAGTCCAGCCGAGTTTGAATTTAAGTACATTTCAATGATTGAGCTTTAAGATAAGTTCTTGGCCGCTCATGTGGCACGGGCAGCTCCCTTCTGCTTTATGAGTGTAAGCACAAATCGTCATTGCGTTAGATCTTCGTGATCTTATTGTTCGAACAGCATGATTTGGCTAGTTTATATTTCCGAATATGAATATGTCCTGCTAAATATTCACACTCCCCTACACTAACATCTATAGACAGAAGAGCGGAAATAAAGGGGATGCAGTTTCATATGTATTTCCCTTCTGATGACCTGTTTACTTGAGATCTGACTGACACTCTCCCATGATCGTGAGATAGCTCATCACTCCACGACAGCAAAACATTCTCTGGGGGGCTTATCCGAATTTCGTCAACGCAAAAAGTAGTAGTTCAACAGACCATGAGGTTCTCTGTTGGTAATGTGGGTAGAGCTAATAAATACCACGAGAAATAAGAAATCATGTACATATCCAACTTTGTTCATAGTTCTAATGGTGTCTGATATGGGATTCGAACAGCAGACAAAATAAAACTGTCTGCTCTATTCCCTTCAATCAAATTTTGTTTAGACCGTTCATTGTGAGGTGTAAGCATTATGACACAAGAGATGTTCCTAACTTAGATATATACAATCTCAGTTAGATTCAAATACCACTGCTAGACTCCATCTGGACCTAACATTGATGACTTAGGAACCTGGCAGGCCTCCATGCAATACATGCATATTCCAACCTCGTAGAGCATAGAATGGCATGTAAAGTTTGCCACAAAGTAAAGTTTATTACATAATCGCTTCTCTTTTGTCGCGCCGAAGCACGCTTCGACATCCTAAGCTTTAGAAGGGGATGGATGATAGGCTCAACGATATATACTACTTCAGCACTCAGAGTTGGTTACAAGATGATCTCCTTCTCACGTAAAAGTAGCAAATTACAAATATGTTAATCGTCATGCCCCAGATTTCACGCACAGAGAGGGTATATCTGAACCTTATTGATAAGATTCAGATTATTATCTACATGACTGGACAATGCGCCATGTACGGACTGCTAGATATGAACCCTCTGACCTCCAAAAGACAGAGAACGCTTAAGGAAATTTTTTCTTTTAGGTTTCGTAGCAAGATACTACCGTTTAAAAGTCTCATGACAACTATCTCAACAGTTAATGTAATATCCATACTATTTCACAACATCCGATAAGTCCTGGATATGATATGAGGCCGCAGACTCGTATTTACAAGATCCCTTAGACCTCTTATCAAGTTTACCAGGATATTAACACCTGCAGCGCAAAATCTCGGAATAGGCTGATTAGAGTGTGATGATGAAGAAGCAAGGTACCTCATTTGGACAGTCAAACTTTTTCTATACTTCCTTGTGCTAAGGTATGACTACACTTAACTTTTAGATACACATAAGAATGCAGATCTATTGATAGATTATCTGAAGCATATTATAAATACGTTTTAGTACTATTTATGGGTAGTCTATATCATAGTCTAGGAGATCAGAGTTTGAAACTATAGAACTGATTGCGATCAGCCAATGGCAACGGCTGAGAGGGTGTGGTTTTGTCCAAATTTCGTGATACACCGCGTTGGAAGACAAAGTCCGATGACTTGTGGATCGATAAAACCCCTTCAGGATTCAAAGCTTCGACTGGCAAAGTAAAATGACGGGTGCTCTCACACCTCAGAGCAAAATTATAACTAAGCAAGGCAATCGGTTCTTCAGAGAAGGAGCTGTTCAATGGGATGGAGCATGATAGTCTATCTAAAAGAGCCCTGACTGGCCGTCCATAAACAAAACCTGTCCATGGCAGAAGCTGCTGTATTCTGCCAATCTTTCCTGCAGTGATGTTTGCGGACAGCTAAAAACATTCGGGGAAACAAGAACAGTCTCAAAGAAAATCGAGATGATGAGATTGAAATCTTATAGAACAAGGGATGGTCATCCGCACAGCGGTATTTTGCGAAGTGTGGTCCATTGAGGCGATCGCAGGTTATATTTACGAGAGCACAATCTTACAGAATTACGAAACCTCACCAAAAGCAAACCACTCTCAGAAGAGACCAATCCCAAACCCCAATGCTTAAGCCTCGTACGAATAGATGTGCCTCATTCATGATCCTTCAATGTACTCTAGAATCAAGCATGGTATTCTTACTGGCTCTCATAACATGCTCGACCCTTCTGATCGCTCTTCCTCGTCATTGTCTGAGATCTTGGCTACATACACTGGAAGATATAAAGCAATTTGTTCTTATTTGTATCTTCTATGAGACTGAATTGTCTTCTCGTATATATAGACGCACTTTCCGCCTCTTTCATGAAGCACGAATTCATCATACATGTAGAATTCATATCTATCTCCTCAGACATCATCATGTCTTTGAATGAACTCTGCCAGCACATCAAGACTCTCTTCTGGTTTCTCAGACATGACCCAGTGACCAGCCTCGATGTCTCTCACCTCAAAAGCAGGGAAGAATCTACCAATGTCTGGCAGGTATTCGTCTGGAATATATAAGCTTTTAGTACCACGGATAAAGAGAGCAGGGCCAAACCAGTTGGAGTAGTTAGGATCGAATTCCCAAGAAGCGATGTTGCCCTTTACAAGGGCATCCTTCATGATTTTAAGTGGTACTCTGCACTTCAACATTCCAGTAGACTTATTCTTACGGAAGTTCTGCAAAAGAAACTGCCTGACTCCAGTGTTTTCTTCAAACGCCTTGAATCTGATGTTTGCCTCCTTAGAGGTCGTGACCTCTGGGTTATTCTCAAGTGTTTGCATGACCCTCACATACTCGATGAATTTGGAACTTGGTTGTAAGTTCACTGGTGCGTTATCCACGCTTATCATCATATCCACAAGTTCCTTCGATCTCAAGGCAACTGCCATAGCAGTCTTTGCCCCCATAGAGTGACCTATTAGTATACTCTTACCCAAGCCATGATCTGCGATGAATCTTTCGACATCGGCAGCTAATGCTGGGTAATCATGTCGAGCAATATGTGGAGAATCGCCATGATTTCTCAAATCTAGGCAGTAAACATCTCTCTCGAGTCTTGAGTTTAGTTCTTTAGCAATCGACCTGTTGTTTGATCTGCTTCCAAATAGACCATGGAGGATAATGATAGGGTTCTGAGGAATCGATGACGACTTTTCGTTGAAGAGGTCAAATTTCAACGGGACAGTAGGGATGGCCTTGGATGTCAGATGCTCTGTCAGAGAAGAGTTAGACGCAGAGTAATATGACCTTGTGAATCTCAGAAATCTTCTGATTCGTGAGCCCCCCAGCATTGCTGATATGTGGGTTTAAAAATTTGATAAATAACTTAACTGGTCGGATGGCTGTCCCAGAACGCTATGGCCAGGCGAAAAACCAAATTCAATCGCCCAAATCAGTCGACATAAAACACTCAAACAATAACAGCGCCCAAAGCTTCAAAATAAAAGGGAAATTG
The DNA here is from genome assembly GCA_003709245.3 of Williopsis saturnus. Lineage (NCBI taxonomy): Eukaryota > Fungi > Ascomycota > Saccharomycetes > Phaffomycetales > Wickerhamomycetaceae > Williopsis > Williopsis saturnus. The sequence continues at coordinate 25,065 of PPNR03000015.1, forward strand.
ACGTTGAAACATCTGGAACATACATCAATAAACAACACAGAAAGATATACAAGAAAGACATCATACAGGTACCTGTTCGTCTTTATATCCTTTTTGGTTACATCGTTTCCCTCCCTGCTTGCTTCAACAAACGACCACTTGGCCAACAGATTCCCATATCCGGTAAATAAGTCACAGTATGTCCACTCCACCACAGCATCCATTATTAAATACTGGAATACCCTTCAGTTGCCGCCTAAGATCGCAGGATGAGTTCGTCTTCCACCAAAACATACCCCCTTTCCTTGCGAACAAGACCACTCAGAAGGCAAAGAAGCGCCCTGCTGAAGAAGCCCAGAGAACGATGAAACGTCGTCTCAGAGAAGCCTATGACGAAGGTGATGATGAGATCGATGATTTGGAGATGTTGGAAATTCCTGAGCAAGAAGAGGACAACAACCTGGCCAATCAGATCCCGCTAGACACTCAACAGATGCCTCCTCCACAACAGAACGGGACGGCCTATGAGAACACCACTGAACTCCCACTCCCATCTCCTTCAGCATCTCCGAAGCAGATGTCCCATTTCGAGGATTATATGGATGAGGATGATCAAGATGTTGTTCAGATGGAATCTACAGGGGCTATTGAGCTGATAGAACGCTATGCTACAACATCATTGTCCAGAAACGCGCAGAACCAACTTCTTTTCAAATTATTGCAACACGCTGATCGTGCCGCTTTGAGTGAGCTCACAAATGTCATCAGCTCTGCCTTGAAACGTGACTTTTTGACTTCTTTACCAACCGAGATATCAATCCAAATTTTGAAGCAACTGGACCACAAGTCTGTCAATAACGTGCTTCTTGTATCTAAGAGCTGGAACAGATTCATCACTGAGAAATTCTGGAAGGACTTGTTGCTTAAGGACAACTATACCACAAAAGAGGAGTTGCAAAAACTTGAGCCAAAATTAGAAGAGGACTCAGAGCTATTCCATAAGTTGTACACTGAAAGATTCAACTTGCATAGGAACTGGCTGGATCCCAACTTTGAGCCTCGCAAGATTACTGCACCAGGGCACGGGGCTAATGTCGTTACTTGCTTACAATTTGATGACGAGAAAATAATCACCGGTGCTGATGATAAGATGATCAATATCTATGACCCAGAGAATGGTAAACTTTTAAAAATCCTATCAGGACATGAGGGTGGTGTCTGGGCGCTAAAGTATATCGGTAAACAAATTGTAAGTGGCTCCACCGATCGTACTGTGAGAGTCTGGAACCTTGAGTTGGGTAAGTGCACACATGTCTTCAGAGGGCACACTTCCACCATTAGATGCATGGAAATTGTCACCAATGATGAGGGAGAAAGGTTCATTGTCACTGGCTCTAGAGATAACACTCTTCACGTTTGGAGATTACCAGATGAAGATGATTACGGTGAGGACTTTGACCAACATGATCCACATAACCCCTATTTTGTGACAGTGCTTCGTGGTCACACAGCATCTGTGAGAGCTGTCACAGGTCTCGGAAACACAATCATTTCTGGTTCATACGACCATACTGTCCGTGTTTGGGATTTGAAGACCCGTGAGAACAAGTTTATCCTTCGTGGTCACACTGATCGTATCTATTCTACAATTTTGGATGTTGAACGTAATAGATGTATATCTGCATCTATGGATTCCACAATACGTGTATGGGATTTGAATACTGGGGAATGCATCTCAGAGTTGACCAAGCACACGTCTCTTGTTGGGCTGCTAGGTCTCTCTTCAGACTTCTTGGTAAGCGCCGCCGCAGATGGTACTCTGAGAGGATGGAATCCAGAGAACTATCAAAGTGAGTTCGTGCTTCATCAGGATAATCATTCTGCCATCACTACATTCTTTGCCTCCCCAAACATCCTTGTTAGTGGGAGTGAAGGCCAGTTTAACATATATGACCTACGTGACAATGGTAGATTGATACGGTCTAATGTGCTTGCTGATTCTGGTCCAATCTGGTCTGCAAAGTTCAACTACAGTAAGTGTGTTGTTGCTGTGGAGAAGAACTCACAGAGTTTTATTGAGATTTTGGACTTCAGTAAGAGCGCTTGAGCCTTTTACAGATTATGCTTCTCTTGATGGCAACTGTCAATTTATTCTGGTAATTCTCGAACGATATTATTTCAAGTATGCTTGTAGTATTCTTGTTATCTCGAAGATCAGTTGGTACTTGTTGGAAGTTTTGAGGATCAATGGGTTTCAAACTGCAGAAGGAGATATCACCAGCACTACTGGATACATTGATAGTTTGTAGCATACTAAGAGACAGGTTTCGTATGATTCATCTATGTGTCATTAATTTTATTGCGTTGGTTCTTCGAAGGTGCCGGACTGCCGATGGTCCCTTTTTTTAAAGTTATCTCGACGATCTGCAGCTTCTCCCTCCCCATCAAAAATTTCTTCCAAAACTTCTATTGACACCCCATAATCTCGAGCCAGGCCACTCAAGCAATCTCAAAAAAATGTCCAGCTCATCAAGACAAATCAAGACACGTTACCAGGATGAGGTGAATCTATTTGGTCCTCCTTTCGCATACTACAAAGATAACAGACATGGTCCATCTCTCAAACTGTTCCTAGCAGGTTTCCTCATCACTGTCGTCTGTATCTTGGACTTTCTACTTGCCACCAACATCATCATATATGTGCGCACGTTGAACCCAGATTCTACGCGTGAGATCTTTGTACACAGTGCAATAGTAATCCTGAGTGGCTTCTTGATCTGGTTCTCATACAGATTCATGTGTTGGTACGTCAAGAAGTTCCAAATCAAGGACACCTTGAAAGAGAACAAGTTGTACAAGAAGATCGCAAGTGACGTTATTGAGTTGGAGAATCTGCTCAGCACTGAACATACTGATAAGAGAGATGAATGAGGAAATCATATGATAAGAATTAATATATTTACATGAACATATCAACAGTAGACTCTTGGCTCCACAGTAATGGATGAAGAGACTAGATAGCATTAGAATTTTCTCTATATAACAAGGCTAATTTTAAGATTCAACAGTGGATCTTTGGCCGAGCGGTTTAAGGCGCTCGACTCAAGATCGAGTATCGTAAGATGCATGAGTTCGAATCTCATAGGATCCATTATTTTTTTAAAGGCAATTTTGTTTTACGTAAGCAAAGGCCGTATAAACAATGATTCTCTAATCAATATTTGTACTTCTAGTTCACATCTGATGGTATATGGTGCCTACCATTATACTTCATTCAGTAATAAAGGTAATGCTTTTTGATTCATGTTTCTATTGATCGTTTTTGCTCAGTTTCATGAGAAGTCTAGTGTTCCATAGGTGAATCTTCACAAACAGTTCGTCATCACCTAGAAGCTCTGTCATGCTCTTTGATTGGATATTCTTGCCTCTAAGGTAGATTTCATTATTTCTAGAGCTCTTAATCTCTTGTTCTTTACTTCTCTCTATCAGATATTTTATCATGGCAGTCAAGTTATCGATAATCAGCCCCCAATGTTGAAGTATCAGCTTTTCATCATCGCAGTTAACAATAAACGCGTACCTTCTTTCAGAGCCTCTAGCTTCAAGGTCTTTGAGCTTAAAGCTCTGTGATATTGAGTAACGCCGTGTTTCATCTCCAAAATACATCGGGCTACCATCATAGACAGATGTTTCCTCTGATAGGCATTTCCTCACGATGCTATTCAACTGTCGGAACTTGACACCACTGTATTGGGTAGTTGTATAGAGTTCATTATCCGCTTCGGTTTGTATCGTAGTTGTTGGATGTGACGGATTGATCAATGACTTGGGGAACAGAAGAAGACAAGAAGCGCAGTAAGACTCTTTCGAGAAGTCCGAGAGAATATATTGATCTGGGGCATCTGTAGCCTCTTCCGTTGTGAGAATGGAACGAGGTCCATGTTTATCACAGAAGTGGGCAAGAAGGATAGAGAACGGCATTTGCACTTGAGGAAATAGCAAGATGTTTCGAAAACAGCTGTAATAGAGTGCGGGCTGCCTGATGGCTGTCAAAGACTGAGAGAGTAAATATTCAAAGAGAGGGAAATAGGTATGGCCCCTTGAAAAAAAAAACCTAAAAGAATGGGATAGGCCAACGAAACTCAACAGACGACGGATCCTTCCTTCAACAGTCCTTCGTATGAGTCCATAGAAATACAGTGTTAATCTTATCGGGCCTATTCCAAAAAGAAATTTAGCACAACGTCCGTCGCGCGGGAGAAAAGGGGTCTTGCTTTTGCTGAGGGAAAATTGTTCCCATCCAGTCAACCGCAGACACAAATAAGGAACGAGCTGAACGGTTCAGAAAGGGTCAAAGAGACTGAGAGAAGCCTCTTGCAAGTCCTCATAGGCACTGTGTTTCACCCAAAGAGAATTTGCCTCGAACAGAAAACAGAAGGGTGTGAATACCTCAACATTCTCAAGATCGAACTTGGAGATCTAAAGACACGAAATGTACGCACCATCAGGTAACGACCAGAGCCCTCCGCAGCGTCCTTCTATGTCTCAGAACGGATCATTCAACAACGAGTCTGGGTCTCCAGCCAGGCCAGACTCCAGGAGACGCGGGTCGAGCTTTGGGTTTGGCTCCGGTTTTTTTTCATCCATCACCAACACCTTGAGGGCAACTTCTTCATCGTCAAATCTGCCACAGTCAGCAGGCCGCTCCAGGGCGGGTTCCTCTTCGAGACTCAACATGGTCACTACGAATAACTCCTCTCCAAACATCGGCAGAGCTTCAGCACTGCCCATCGCTCAGGCATCAAGTGCGGCCAACTCTTCTGATCACGTCAACAGTGACATGTATGCCGCTACACCAACAGACGAAACGCCTCTACAAGGAGCTACCAGGTCAAACTCACTAAGTCAGATACGTCAAAAAGTCGATGTGGATGGTACCTACTCCATAAGACTTACACCTTTCATTGATCATTCGTCTAACTCTCCTGCGCTATATTTTGGTCCAATCCTCAGAAAGACCAAACCAGGATCAAGACTCTCTATAGGAAGATACACAGACAAAGTTCGTGAAGCAGCACAGGCTCCCCCAGGCTCAGATGCTCCAGTTGTTTTCAAATCCAAGGTTGTATCCCGTACTCATGCTGAGTTCTATGTTGATGATTTTGGCAATTGGTACATCAAGGATTTGAAGTCTTCGTCTGGTACTTTCCTTAATCACATCCGTCTCTCTCCAGCCGGTGTGGAGAGCATGGATACGCCGTTGCAGAATGGTGATGTGTTACAACTTGGTATGGACTTCCGAGGCGGTATTGAGGATATCTTCCGTTGCGTGAAGATGCGCGTCGAAACCAACAAGTCATGGCAACGCAAAGCTAACCAATTCAATAAAGAGGCACATGAACGTCTGAAATCATTAGCGCTCTTGGACGAAACAGAGCTTTCTGAATGTGCCATCTGTCTCTTAAAAGTGAAGCCATGTCAAGCTGTTTTCATCAGCCCATGCTCCCATTGTTGGCATTACAAGTGTATACGACCAATTGTTGTTAAGAGCTATCCTCAATTCCTGTGTCCAAATTGCAGAGAAACATGTGACTTAGAGGCTGATTTGGAGGAGAGCGAAACAGAGCATGAGGATAACGGAGATGATATCCTGGAGGAAGAGAGTGATGAAGATATAGAAATGGGTGATAAGGCTGCTGTTGGTATTACATCCGATGACGATCCACTAACTGATCTCTCAGGCTGAACTCTCCATTTCTCATTCCATTTGTCCTCATTGCCGCATCGATTTTTCTCTCTTCTATCTTTCGAACTCAGTCATGATCCTTTCTTTTTTGTCTTTTCTGTTATTGGAGTTTTCCTTTTACGTGGGTTTTATTAGCATTTTTCATCATTTGTGTCTTGAAATAGTAGTGTATATAGATTACTTCTCCAAGAGCCTGAGCAAGACATCCTGTAACTGTTTGCGGCCCTTTGGCGTCTTCCAAACCTCGTGACCTGCATCAGCAATCTTCCATTCATTGGTATTAGAGCTTATCTTTGTGAGAAGTCTCTGCCAATTACCCCAGTTAGAGCTTCTCTTGATCATACTATCGGAGCTCACAACGCTTATGGGGACATCAGTGAGTACCTGCTTTGCTGCGATAGCTTCATTGTACGACAATATCGAAGCGCCAATCTGCTCTTGCAATCTAGCACGCAAATACTTGCCCTGGTACTTCATATCTCTACCATAGATACGATCCTTGGATCCACGATGCTTTAAGATCCATGAAGCTTGCAATGGGAGTCCAAGCGGACTGAATAATCCCTTAATCCAAAGCTTGAACCCTGTGCGGGAGCTCATAGAGCTGATTTCTGATGGTAGTGGTTCATCCTTCTTTGCATTCGAACTTGGATTACGAAGCAAAAGGTCCTCATGCCAGGCGTCAACATAGAGAATGGACTCAACTTGTGAAAGATGTCTCGAGGCAAATACTGTGGAATAAAGACCACCGATATCGTGTCCAACAAGAACGAATGGACCATGGATCTCGAGAGTGTGCAGCGCCTGAGACAGTAGATCCGAAATGATGGATAAAGAAACAGGCGATGGCGATGAATCTGAGAAGCCAAATCCTGGACGATCATATATGCAGTAGCTCTCAATCTTGTTTAGATGGTGCAATTCCTCGACCCATTCACTGAATTCTTCACTTGATCCATGGCCCGCCTCCAGTAGAACGATTGGCTCAGAAGTGGTGTTACTAACGTCACCATAGCAGGCAACATGGAGAGTGAACTCGTCATCCTCAACCCAGACTTGTTGTCCCCAAGGTTTAACCCTAACGCTGTCAAATGAGTGAAGCATGGCATTCAGAGCAATTAAAGAGACATATAGCAGTAGAACACCCTTGAGTGCGTTTCTTACAAATATAACAAGCCATTCGGTAAGTGTGCGACGAGTCTCCACACGGCCTGTGAGGCGAATTTCCTCATGAATCTTTCCTTTTTCGACCAAATAGTCACTGAAACTGGTAAAAACAACTGTCACAAATGCCCATAGTCCTGTTAAGAATCCTACTAATCCAAATTCTGCCCCCTGGAAACTTAGGAGCAGGAGTAAAATAAATGCGATAACCACTGCAGTGATGTAGCCCAACAGCCTCTCAACATGAGATGACACTGTGAAGAAGAGTAGAGCAGATGCTGTTGAGAAGAAACTGATCATAATGAAATTGATCTCGAGAAATGAACGTCCCCTATTGTTGAACCCAGGTATACTGACGAAATCGGAGAGCAGCAATACGATAAAACAGATAGTACTGAGCACTGTCAAAAAATTCAGGATAAACTTGGCCACATTCACATTATGAACGTTCAATGGACTAACACCTGGGTCATCTGGAGAGAGAAGCGGTTGACGTTCCGGATCGCCCCCAAAACGTCTCTGCGTTGGCTTTTGGATTTGAGGTTGGATATGTTGAGCGCCATATGCAGGTTCCTCTGGAGCTGAGGCCTCCGTTCTCTGTGAAAGAGGATGTGATGGTTGAGATGGCTGGAAAGCCTGATCAATGGCATTGTCGGATCCTTCAGCTGACATCCTGAATGTTCTCTTTAGAGGTTATTCACGTTGAGGTTTTGCCCCATAAGTTGCTGTCACCTTTTTGCGTGGGAACTTCCACAGAGGCTTATGCCGCCATCATACGTAATCGTAGGCAGGAGAAGCTGGGGTGGCTTTTGGGCGGTGAGCAACAACCAGGCGGCCGAAGCCATGAGCCGCTGGACAGAGCATTTAGGCAAAGGCGGTAGGAACACTCACAGAGAAGCTTCCATAGGAGGTAGGAGATGCAGATGAAAAACACCAACTCAACCATCTTCAAACAAATATTGAGCAGGGCGCCAAGTGCTACGCGAGAGCTTTCATTTGAATCATAGCAGATTCTTGTCTGATAAGCGCCAAACTCGCATTCACAGCTTTCAGCAAGAAAGCGAAGCCTGATCAATGGACTCTTCAATCCCGCCTGGGCTCCCATCTGGAGTGGTGGAGGAATTGAATGAACTGAATGAGGAATTTGGTGAAGGCTACCTCACAGAGAAAGGCTACATCAAGAAGCGTGCTACGATTCTGAACAAAGTTCCGCAATCAGTGCTAGAAAGGAATGCTGCTCTGGATACGAGGATACATCGAAGAGACTACAGTACCAGTTCCATTACGAGGACGTCCATTGCTGATATCAAAACCTCACATTCAGGCGCTGAATCTCTCCCACCGCTACAGAACGCTGAGTTACAAATGCCACTTGACCCAAGAGTTATCTATGATATCCCCAATACCGAGAACTTTGAAACATTGACCGCCATGTTGAGACACCGAGGTACGACATACCAGAAAGAACTTGCATTGATGATTGTGGACTCAAAAGGAAAAGAGTCTGTAACGATAACATGGGAGAAACTATACTTGAAGGCTGAAAGAGTTGCACAACAGATTCGTGACAAGTCTGGTCTTTACAAGAATGATCGTGTTTGTTTGATTTATCAGAATGTTGAAGTTGTTGAGTATACGATAGCTCTCTTTGGGTGCTTTCTTGCGAGCGTTGTTGCTGTTCCTATAACTCTTGATATGAAGATCCAAGAAATGATACATATCATGAACATCACCCAATCTCACTTGTGTCTGACGTCTGAGACTGTGATGAAATACCTAGAGAGGAAAGTTAATGACCAGTCAAAACTAAAATGGCCAAAGGGTTTGCTCTTTTGGAAGACTAATGATTTTGGATCATATCATCAACAAAAGAAGGAGGAACCACCTGCTCTTCAAGTTCCAGATCTGGCTTATATTGATTTCGTTAAATCACCAGACGGTGAGCTCAACGGTGTTGCCATTTCACATAAAACAATCATGCAACAGCTCAATTCAATGACAGCAATTCTTTCCTCAAATCCTAATATGGATGGAAAGCCTTTTAAAAGATCAGATATATCTTTTACTCGACACAGAAATGTTATGCTTAATATTCTAGATGCAAGAAAATCAGTTGGTTTGATCATGGGTACACTATTGAATGTATTCACTGGTAACTTGATGATCTGGACGCCATCCTCTCTGTTAGATGTTGCTGGTCTGTATGCTCATATTATTACCAAATTCGGCGTCACTGTTTTGTTGAATGACTACTTGAGTCTGAAGCAGGTTGTTTACAATTATCAATCTTTCCCGCAGTATACCAGAAAGTTCTCCAAACGTGAAGTGAACTTCTCTACCTTGAAGTGGGTCTTGATTTATACATCTATCGTTGATGGTGAGTTTCATGAGATCTTGACAAACCGTTGGCTAAAACCTTTGGGCTGTAAAGATGTTGAGAATGTGGTGTCTCCGTTGTTAACTTTGAGTGAATTTGGAGGTATGGTCATCTCTATGAGAGATTGGATTGGCCAAGAGCATAAGCTGAATACAAACATTATGCCTTCACTGACCGATGATGGTGATACGGCTCCAAGAAATGACTCCCAGCTATCCGAAGTGTTGATTGATAAAAAATCACTGACCACCAATACTGTCAAGGTTATTTCGGACAGACCACCCCCAGTTGCAGACAGCTATAGTAAATCACAAGAGTTCTTGAGAATTGGCTCCTTTGGTTACCCAATCCCTGATGCTACATTGGCTGTTGTGAATCCTGATACGTGTTACCTATCTGGTGTAATGGAAGTTGGTGAGATTTGGATTGACTCTGTCTCCCTGCCGGGAGGATATTGGGGGACTCCTGAAGGAACCCAGGAAATATTTCATGCTCGTTGTCGTGATCACGAAGGTATTCTGGATTTAGAGTTTTTGAAAACTGGCCTTTTGGGATTCACCTATAATGGTAAGGTGTACGTCTTGGGCTTCTACGAAGATAGAATACGTCAAAGAGTGACTTGGTTGGACAGAAAGGAAGCAAATGGTGGTGCTGACAATTCCATTCACTATAGATACCACTTCTCAGACCATATTGCTTACACTCTAGCTAGAGCAATCCCTCAGAAGAGAGTTTCTGACTCATCAGCATTTGATGTCTTGATCAACAATGAACATCTTCCTGTTGTCGTAATTGAATCGCCGTCTGCCATCCCTAATGAAAATGGGGCTGTTGATATCCCAGAGTTGGACCTCATTGCTTCCAAGAGCTGTGCTGTGCTGGAGAGATATCACAATGTCAGACCATTCTGTGTATTGATTCTCCCACCCGACAGTCTACCAAGAACTATCAAAAGCGGGATTCCAGGTATTGCAAATATGCTTGTGAAGAGATATTTCTTAGAAGGTGCCTTGAAATCCGTGTACGTGAAGTATAATCTCCGAAGATCGATTACTGAGATTCCAAGATCTAAGTACTACTTGGACAGTATCTGGTCTGCGGCCATATCCAAACTTAGATACGATTCATTGAGTGACGCTGAGGATCAATACTCGGGTTTGGATTACCGTGATACATCCATCGATGACAGAACCAATAGACCTCTGTCCGATTTTGACTCTATATTGGACATCCTAAAATGGAGAGTTGAGAACCAACCAGATGAATTGGCATTTTCTGGAGTTTCAAAGCCTTCCAAAGTTTTCTCGTGGAAGAAGTTTGACATAAAGGTTGCTGGTGTTGTTTCAATGATCTTGGATAAGGCCAGAAAGGGTAAATTTAAAACAGGGGAATGCATCGGTCTGATGTTCACCCTTTCTGATGATTTTGTCGCGGCATTGTACGCTTGTTGGTTATTGGGCTTTATCGCTGTCCCGTTGAATCCTTTGGATCCTAATAGAGTGAGTGAGGATATTCCAAGCTTTCTCAATGTGTTAAAGGATTATAAAATCAAGACCATTTTTGTTAACAGTGAGGTTGAAAATCTTTTGAAGAACAAGCCAGTTTCTCATCTTTTAAGGGATCAGCCTTTGTTCCTTGGGGTGAAGATCAGAAATACCTCCAGATGCAACTCCAAGAGCACAATTTCTACTTTTCAGACCTCCATCGACAATTTCACCGGCAAGAAGTTCGATAGCTCTAGTGAGTGTATGATCATGCTGAATTGGTCTGACGATAACGTCCGTACTGGAGTGAGTATCAGTCATTCAACCATCACGTCCATTTGTAAGATCATGAAGGAGACCTGTCAACTAGAGAGTAAGAATCCAGTGATCGCCTGTGTCCGTCATACAAATGGTGTTGGTTTCGTTCAAAGTGCATTGATTGGCGTGTATCTCGGGTCTCCGACTCACATCATCCCTCCATTGGACTTTGCCACTCATCCTTCTTCATTCTTCATGACCCTTGCCAGATACAAAGTCAAGGATATATATGTCACTCCACAGATGCTTGAGTATGCCATGAGGAAGACCAAAACCAGTGACTTCTCTTTAGACAGAGTGTGTAACGTGATGGTTGGCTGGGAAGGTAGACCAAATGTTGATCTTATCAAGCGAGTTGCGACGAGATTTGGGGCCACAAAGTTGAGCTCTTCGTCAATCAGCCATGTCTACTCTCACAACTACAGCCCCTTGATAGCACTGAGATCCTACTTGTCTTTTGATCCAATTGACCTCTATCTTGATCCAGATTCTTTGAGACTCGGTCTAATCTCTCTTGTGAGTCCATCAACTGTTCCAAATGCCATTCATGTTCAGGACTCTGGAATTGTTCCGGTCTGTACTCAGATTGCCATTGTGAACCCAGAGACCAGAAAGTTGTGTAAAGTAGGTGAATATGGTGAGATTTGGGTATGCTCTGAAGGTAACTATGATCGTGTTGTTCAACAGTTTGGTTCCGACCTGAATACTTTCCACAAGCATCAGTTTGGAGCCAAGATTCTCAACGGTGATGATTCCTTGACCTACATCAGAACCGGTGATCTTGGATTCTTGCACAGTGTTTCCAGAACTGACAAGTCTGGGACTATCGACTTCCAGCCACTATTCGTCTTGGGATCAATCTCAAACACATTTGAGAGCATGGGATTGATGCACTTTGCCGTTGATGTTGAAACAACTGTTGAGAACTCCCACGCTGAAATCAAGAGCGGAGGAAGCTGTGTTTTCAAAGCCGATGGATTTGTTATCGCTGTTATAGACACCACTAGAGCCAAATATCTATCATCTTTGGTCCCTGTGATCTTCAACAAGGTACTCTCTGATCACTTTTTGGTGTTGGATATTGTTGCATTCGTTAAACAGGGAACCTTTCCGTACTCAAGATTGGGTATCAAGCAAAAAGGTAAGATCTTGAAACGCTGGACGCAGAAGAAGTTGGATATTCATGCCCAATACGGGTTGAACTACGGAGAGAAGAGCTTGATTGAAACGGCTCAGAATCTTGAATCTGCTGTTTCGGACACGAGCTCTGCGAACACAAAATGATGGCATAGAATGAACTTTTAATGTAATATTACGAAATAGTATTTGAGGGTGTACAAGATTGAACGTCTATTTAAATTATCAGACACAGGTAAATATGTGTAAAGTCAAGACGATAACTCTCTATTAGAGCGAACTTCCCAGATATGAACAAAAAAAAAGAAGGAGTAGATAACATGATAAGCAAGGAATGAAATGTAGTGGGATATTCATGAAATGCAAACAACAAACAAGCAACATTGAACAAAATATAAAGAGCTCAGGAGATCAGAACTGAGTTGATTAGCAAAGAACACCGGAACAATGAACAAAACAACAATAAATGAGCGACGTGATTAAAAAAAGAGATAACTGAACATGACAAAAGAATGAAAAAAAGTTGGAGTCATAATGAATCATGAGATATTATGCATATTCGTGTCTGTTTTCTTGTTTTTTTCTGTTTTAGTTGTATTAGGAGATGACACAACAGGAAGAGCTCTTGTCTTCGTCCCTGACCAAAAGACTGGTTCGGGTGGCTGCCTCAAAGACATCATCAACACCTTCTCCTGTCAGCGCAGAGCACTCCAGAAACTTTTTTGCTCCAATAATTCTTGCAACTTCTTCTCCCTGGAGCTTTTGGACGAACTTTCGGCTATTGCTCTTCTCATCACTCTCATTTCTTAAATCCTTCTTCAAGCCAACAAGGATGATAGGGACACCGGGACAGTATCTCGACACTTCATCACTCCATTTTCTTCTAGCATGGTTTAATGAGTCCGGTTTATCAATGGCGTAGCCAATCAAGATGACATGTGCTTTTGAGTAACTCAATGGTCTCAACCTTTCATACTCCTCCTGGCCAGCAGTGTCCCATAGGGCCAATTGCACAGCCTTTCCATCAACTCGACAATCTGTAACATAATTCTCAAAGACTGTCGGATGGTACTCAGTGGGGAACTCTCCAAGAGTGAACACGTATAGCAACGATGTCTTGCCGCACGCACCGTCTCCAACGATTACTAACTTCCTCTTGACTGAAGACATCCTGTGCTTCCCTTCTTTTCAAATGGGCAGGTAATAAGTACCAACAAAGAAATGAGGAATGTACAGTTAGATCAACCTGAGGGCGCACGGACTTTCGACGTGTAAGGAACCTCCAGCTGCGCGATGCGTCCAACTTCTTTTATTTACTCCCTGGCCTGCCACTTCTCCTTTCCCTTTTTGGGTGGGCGATCCAAAACTTCCAACCGAGGACACCGGCGGTCCCAATTCCGGTGAACTTGGTCGGAATTTTGCGCTATATGGATGAATGTTAGTTCTACGCATTATTTCGTTTGAAATCGTTTGAAACAGATTGACAAATTGTTTATTGCAAACTAGAAAAGACTACAGGGGTTACCATATGCTCTCACGCAATCCTGGGGCCATTCTTGATTCAAATCCATCAGAAAATCCATTTGTAGTTGGCTCAACGACACTACCCAAGAAGGCAGATCCAGTGCGTGAAGCTGATCTTGGAGTGGAAAACCCTTTCACAATAATTCTCACGTAGATAATAACGTTGCTCTCATCAGTATACAGATCAAACTGGTATTCATCAGACTTCTCATAGAGCAGAGCAATCAGCAATTTGCGGTCAAGATTAGGAGACAGCTTCTGCGCAGCTAGCAACAAGTTTTCAACATAGACATATCCATCAACACCCTTTGGCAAAGATTGGTATGCCTGGTTAATCAAACGATGATGATTCTTCACCAAATCAGGGAGTGATTCCTGGGGCTGAGGTGGCTGTTGTTGGGCGTAAAATTGCATATCATTTCTCTGAGACATTGGCTGTGAAACCTGCGCTGATGTCTGCTGCATTGAGACCTGTGACGATTGTGTTGCATGGTGTGATGTAGTCTGTGCAGTCCAACTGTCTGCAATGTTTGACCAATTACTACCGGAATTGTTGCCGCTATTGTTGCTGCTGTTCTTGTTGCCCCACACTGTGTCTATCTTCAAGAAGCTGTTACTCGTTGACGAGGAAGGAACGCCACCAAGAGACATGTTTTGAGAAAATGAACCCAAAAGAAGATCTAGATTGCTGTTAGTCTTCTGCTGTTGAGAGGAACCGAGTAAAGAGGAGGCACTCATTTGTGGAGTATTGGACTGTGGTTGAGCATGTGCCTGATTTCCCCAGATCATAGAGCTTGAGTTAGAAAACAAGTTTGGTTGTTGAAATCCATTCTGCTGTAACGGCAAGTTGAACTGAGGTTGATTTGTCTGTGTATTGGAAACCAACGGAGAAGAAATGAAGGGAGATTGTTGTACAACATTCTCAAAGAGCGGATTGGCTAACGGTTGTGGGTGGAAGTCTTGAGCCGAGATGTTAGAATTCGATCTGGACTGCTGTTGGAGCTCTTGTAATCTGATCTTCTCTTGCAACTCTTCAGCCAATAACTGATCTTGAAGTCTCTTATCCTCGATTGATTTCAACTTCTGCATCTGTAATTCATATTCTTGCTGCTGTTTGAGAACTTCCATCTCTTTCAGCCTCTGCTCTTCAACTTCCTTCAATCTTCTTTCCTCCTCTTCCTTCTCACGTTTTGCTTCTTCTTCAAGTCTCTTCTGCTCCTCCTTGAGACGTTTTTTCTCTTCTTTGAGCTTCCTCTGCCTTTCGAGCTCTTCCTCCTTACGAAGCTGCTCTTCACGCTTCTTGCGGTCCTCCTCTTGTTTACGTCTTCTTCCTTCTTCAGTCTTGCGGATCATTTCTTCTCTCTTCTCTCTGGCGATTCTCTCCTCTTCCTGGACCTTTCTTTGGCGTTCCTCCTCTTTCTGAAGTTGCACTAGACGTTTCTTCTCTTTCTTCTTTTCCCTCTCCCTATGTTTCTTCTCCTCCTTTCGACGCTTCTGCTCCTCGTCCTCTTGGAGTTCTTCTAGCAAGGTCTCAGCCTGCTTCCGAATCAACATTTCCTTGTAAGATTGTAAGAGACTCTGTCTGAGCATTTTCGTGGCACACATTTGCAGCATAGCACGGCCTTCAGCGAGCTGTTGTTCCTCATCAATAGGCTCATCGCTCAAAGACTCATCATCTTCCAGGTCGTCATCATCGTCTTCTTCTTCGTCTTCTTCGTCTTCTTCTTCTTCCTCCTCATCTTCCTCATGGTCTTCTACGTTTTCCGGTTCTTCAGCTTGTTCCGCTTCTTGTTCTTCTTGTTCTTCTTGTTCTTCCTCCTCTTCATTCTCCAACCCCTCCACATCTTCATGCTCTAAATCTTCAGAGGCAGCCTCCAGATGTGAATGGTCCTGAAACTGCTTCAACTTTTCATGCTCCTGCTTCAGCTGTCTCTGTAGTAATTTCTGTCTCATAATATGCATCTCCAAGATCTTCTCATCGTTCACATTGTTCGTCATGTTGTAGCCATCTCTGACAAACATATCCTGTTGCTCTTCCAGGAGATCCAGCATTTCTTTATGGAACTCAGTCAGGATGGACAGACTCAAGGCCTCAGGTACTGCATCATCTTCAGTTTCATCCTCATCTGCTTGCTCTGTGTCATAATCTGGATCTTCACTGGAAACATACTCTTCTTCGTCAGACTTGGACCAATAATAACTCACGGGGTCCTCAGGAAGTTCAAAGTCTTCCTGTGGAGGGACCTTATATGAAGAAGGTCTCAAAGGAGGTGGCTGCGTGGTGTCAGCGTCATGTGCTTGTCCAAAATGCTGAGAATCCTCGAGATATGTGTCGTTGATGTGATCATCGCTATAATACTCATCTTCATCCTCCTCTTCCTTCTGAGTATTCTTCAACAGCTCTGTATGTCTTTTTATTCTGCTCTCGGCCAACTTTTCCATCATTTCGAGGAATTTACGTCCATCATTCTGTAACAGGTCTTCCGCAATGGTCATTATACCTTTTCTCTTGACAGACTCCTGTTTTGAAGAGGCGGTTGGTTGTTTTCCCATAGCAGCATTCTCGTATTCATCTTTTGAGAAGTTGAAGAGCTCAGACAGAAGGAGATGGCTATTCTCAATGCCCTCGTAATAGGTGTCATACAGTTTCTTCAGTTCTTGTTCAATGATGGATCTCTTGCGGTCACATACAGAACAATTGCACGTTATCTTCTGCTGATCCCTCATGATCTTGAATACTGAATCCCTCTCCAGGTTGAGTAAGTCCTTCTTCCTCTCAACGCTCAACTCATTCCAATACTCACCCAACTTCTGATTGAGCTCGTCTGGATCCGTGGGGAGAAGGCCGTTATCGTGGGCGGCTTTCGTGGTCTTCTTTTTAGGCTTCACTGGCTCCAGCTTCTGGATCAGCAGTGAGCCGTCTTTGTCCTGCCTCAACACTCGAGATTCTGGATAGTCCTCATCGGGGTTCTCCAACTGGACGTCTGTAACATGAACTTTTGTGTGCTTCTTCTTGCTCTTCTTCTTGCCCTTCTTCTCCATGTTGTACTCGAACTGGATGTTCTTGCCGTTCACAAGGCTCTCCTGCTCAGCTTCCGACATTGTGGTTCGATGTCAAGCCACTAAAGTTTCTGTTGTTGATGTGTTTTTTTCTTCTCGCAGCTTACTGTTTTGTGGTCTTTTGAGAGTCTTTCTCGTTTTTCTGGAGCCGGGTTGGGCGAACGAATTTCTGACGATGCCGGATCGAGAATTTTGGTGAAGGTCTGGGGGCCATTCCGGGAGGCAGCGTGGTGATTCTACGGCTGAGATATCATATGTGACCAGACTTAGACGATTTCAAAGGGGGCAGCATAGGCATGGATGCAACTGAGGACAGAGACGGCAACCATCCAGAGTTACCAATGTCACAACCGTCTGCGGGTAACAGCTCTGGTGCTGCCCCTACCTTGATATCCGCGAACTCGTTCTGTGTTTTTTTTCTCTCTCTTGGGAGGGGCTTCGTAACCTCTTTTCCCTTTTTGGGTATTGTGTCCTCAGTCAGCAGTGGTTTGTTAAGATTCAAGATTGATTCAAGGTTATTCGGTGCTGTCCATTCACTCTGTTGCAGTCATCATTCTGTATCGGCATCCATCAGTTATACGGACACATCCTTCCTGAGAAGAACATACAAGATCGCCGCCAACCTACTGCCTTATCGTGAAAACCCGAAATCTCCCACAGCAGGGAATAAACAAGCAGTGAACGACAACAACAGCAGCCAACAACAACAGTAAGAAGGAACAGCTCTATAGTTTCGAAAGCTCATAACTCATAGAGATGACACTCCCCATAAGCGTAGATAACTGCGTGCTGCATCCCAAGAGGGTGAGTGAATCTTACTCCCCGAATCATAAGAGGAACCATACTAACCACAACTTCGATAGCGTCGAATAAGACATATGAGAGGAGTGTCATTGTACAATCTCGCGATACCGCGTTCCAACAACCATTCAACCACGCATCTTGATGAGGAATCGCTGCAGGATCTCAATCGCTCAAGTTTCCTCGATGTCTTCTACTCACTCCATTTTGCGTCTAATGAGTGTTTCTATGCGAGTGAAGTGCATTTCCAATGTATCGATGTTGAATTCCAAGAGTTCCAGTTAGACAGTATAAAAGGGGGTAACGGCTCTGAGTTAGTGATGAAGATATGGGTATTCCAAGACCATAAGTGGCATCTTCTCATGAACCTCGATATACAGCTTCAAGGATTGCTCTACTGTGATGAACCTTTGGGAAAGAATTGCGTCATGATCGATCTCATAGATGGGAAATACATCGTTCCTACAAACCCAATAGATTTGGAGTGGTACAAGCAGATGATACAGCATTCTAATCATACGAGGATGGTGAAGAGTTTGAATTTTGATACGCTTTTGAAGTTGAATGGCCTAGAATTGAGCATCGAGGACCTAAACGTATCCAAACTCAAGATTGCAGAGAACATAACCAGGGATGATACAGTCATTGACACGCACAGAATAGACCAGTTAAAGAGGATGATTATCCATCAGCGGGATCAGATGGAGATTAAACGAGAAAAACTGTCACACTTGGAACACCTTCGACAACAGAGGGTGAAACGCATCGCACGGCTAAAAGCTCAGTTGCAAACCAGAGAAAACGAGCTTCAGACGCAGAAGGAAGACTTCTCTGGTACTCTAATACAATATGAAGCCATGATCAATGATATGGCAATTGAAAAATCAAAAATATCGAGGATGATCACTTTGATTTTCCCGATAGAAGACATGGCGCACTGGTTGGGTATCCCTCAATTTGATACCCTTCCGCTCATCATAAAGCTGGATGATATCGACTCCCTAGACCATCATGAAGTCGATGCTGCTCTTGGTTACCTAACTCATATGACAACGCTGCTGTCGAACTATCTTGCCGTCCCTCTGAGGTATAAACTACGTTTCTTCGGCAGCTTCTCTATGGTCACAGATAACATCTCGCAGATACAACAAAGAAGAGTCTTCCCATTGTTCTATACACAGCATTTCCATAGATTCCAATATGGTGTTCTCCTTCTCGTTGCTAACATGAATGACATAATGGAGGAGAAGTATCACTATTAGACTAATAAATTCACGGGCTTCCCATCCTGGACGAGGATCTGTTCATCAAATTTCTCCATCGTAGTCTCCAATCTCTTCCATGTCTTGATTTGTCCCTTTGATGAGTCAATCTCGAATAGTCTCAAGCGTCTGGTTGTTCCTCCATAGCCCCCATAGCCACCTTCACCAACGGCACCACCATAACAGAGCCAGATGTCTCCATCAGCATCTGAGCCCAACTTCTTGCTGTCCTTAAGACAGTAATCGTTACAATGGTCATGACCAACACTTACCACAGACACGCCAAGCGACTTCAAAATGTCCCTGGCTCCCGTGTTATACTTTGGAGCCGTGACTGCCTCTTTATAGTTTCCGACAAAGCCCTGTTCCAGATTTCTATATTCTGGTAATGGAACGTGGAAGAACGCCATTGACAAGGAAGTCTTAGGCATCTTTGAGTGTTTCTCCTTTATCCAATCCAGCTGTGACTCCTTAAGCCAGTCATACCCTGGTAAGACTTTTGGATTAGGTGAATACTTATGCGAATCCATGATGTATATCGTCAATTTTGGTTTCTTCTCAGGGATTTGAAGGACATAGTTACCGACACCATCGATATCAGTTGTTCCTCTTTCCATGAGTGAGTATGGTAACCCTTGTATGAATTGGGCTAGCTGTTCTCTATTCAAGTTTCCCTCGTCATCGTGGTTGCCAAACATCATGGCATATGGGATCTTACGATCAATCAAAGGCTTCACAACCTTTAACAGCGTACTCTGCGAATGGAAAGAATCCTCTCCAAATATCTGATCACCAGTGAGGACAACCAAGTCAGGTTTTTCGATGTCCAAGACTTTATGTATGAACTTTGTGGTTCTCTTGTCAGCTTTGCAGTCTGCAACCTCTGGGTATTGATCACGACAAGTTCCATCAAATGAGCTGAAATGTAGGTCGGCCAATTGCAAAATCTTTAACCTTGAGCTCATCTTTAAGCTTGGCCTCTTGGCTGTACTGTCACCAGTCTTCACCGTCAAGTAGACGGGTACTGATCCCCATGTCTTCAAAGGACTCTTCACAACAAACCACCCTTCACGAGGATCAATAGGCTCATTGAAAACTACCTCAAGTTCTTTCTTACCTTCTGTATGGAATATCTGCCCATCAATAACTTCAAGTTGATCTACTGTTTTCAGCGTGAGGTATTGGCCAACAAACCACGACGATGGCCTTCTTCCGGTGTAGTCCAACCTTTGGCCTTGACACCACATACTGCAACGCTTAACAGGCCCGCTTGATGGCCATAACAGGATGACCAAGAACGTTAAGAGCGTTAAACCGGTGTAAAAGAGAAGCCGCCTCGCAGATTTGTTGAGCATTGACGCTGTTGTTGTTATTTCTGTGTTTCGACAGGTGGCGAAGCCTACAAATCAAACATCAAGAGATTTAAATCATAAAACATTCATCGGCATAAAAAACGTGGAAAGAGGAACATCCATCGTACTATCATCGAAAACTCACTGTCTCTCACTTCGAGCCTGGTCTGTGGTCTCCAAAGTGCTGCAACCCGCTCTGCTTGAGGAATTGCTGTGGGTCCGGCTGGTTCATTGGGTCCCTAGCATGGGGCAATTTGGGCATCTGTTTGAAGCTCGGGAAAGTAGGCTTCTGTGATGGAGGCGTTATGGTATCCTTTGGTGGTTGACCGCTCATTTTTTTTGTTGTATTTTGTCTTTCTTTATGGTTTTGATGTCGTTGAAGTGTCGCAGTCTACAATTATTACTTCATGCTTTCTAAGACAACCCAATCATCAACTAACGCCAGTCAAATGAGCACGGAACAGTTCGTGAACAACTAAAAGCCTCCACCGTACACAACTAACATGTCAGTAGAATCTCTGAGTGGCTGAGAAGTCTCCAGTTGGAGAGCTATGAGGAATGTTTCACCAGTGAGTTTGATCATCAAAGATCAAGAAGTGACAATCACTAACCGATTTTAACAGGACATGATATCCAGTATGATACGCTCAAGTACCTCGACAGTGAAATACTTCGATGCATCGGAGTCGATAAGATTGGTGACCGTATAAAGCTTCAGAATGCCATAATCAAGTTGCATGCGCCCTTGGAGATCAAGCTAGCAGACAAGGAATTCAAACTATCACCACCACCTGTGAAGAGCAAGTCTCTTGTTTCGTTCATCTTACAAAACGGCTCCACGGTGAAAATCAATGTCAGTGGCTGCTTCAATGCCTCTTCTATAAAGAAGAAGCTCATAAAGTTCTTGGGATTGACACAGCCATCTGAAGGATTCGAGACGTATCTCTCTGATCCGCGAGGTGATATCCATTCACTCTTTGATGTTGAACTAGTCACAATTTGTCATTCTGTTGATCGAATTGAGAAGAATAGAATCCTGTTCTGCCCAAAGGGTGAATATCCATCCGCTGTTGCTATTGAGGTGTCTCAGAGATTAATCTCCCAAGAGCCTAAGCAACCTGCGGTCCGTCATGATAAGTTCAGATCGATCTTTGGCCAAAGACCTTCTTCACAGCTAATCTCAACAAACATATCGCAGTACTTCCCTGAGTCCAAACAACTGGAAAAGACGATCAGAAACTCTGTACGATATTCTATGAGAGTCTCCAACAAACGCAAATCAACCATTGGAGACTTCATCATCGACAGCACAACCAAGAAAGAAAGGGCTCGGTTCTCTATCGACTCTTTGAATCTTGAGTCCAGTATGGATCAAAGCAAACAGAGATTCTCCATCAGTACGCTGGAATCAGATAGAACTTCAACCATCCAACTCCTTGACACAGATTCTGACTCAGATCACGAGGAGCCGATGCATCCCTCATTCTCTGGAGCTTCCTTCAACTGGCTTAAAGGTGCCCGTATTGGCTCAGGGTCTTTTGGTACTGTGTATCTGGGTATGAACTCGATGACCGGTGAACTTATGGCAGTTAAACAGGTGGAGTTGAACCCGTTGTTTGACAATGAGAAGGACCCACAGACACATGCAAAGATTGTGGAGTCTTTCCAACTGGAGATGAAACTTCTTTCTGAGCTTCATCACGAAAACATCGTGTCGTACCTGGGCTCTAACTCTGACGATACTAATATCAATATTTTCTTGGAGTACGTCCCTGGTGGATCTCTCAATTCGATGCTGATGAATTATGGGCCATTTGAAGAGCCATTGATTCGTAACTTTACTCGTCAGATTCTCATTGGATTGAATTACTTGCATTCCAGAAATATCATCCATAGAGATATCAAAGGTGCAAACATCCTCATTGACATTAAAGGTGAGGTGAAAATCTCCGACTTTGGTATCTCGAAGAAGCTGTCGACATCATCGAGCAATAACAATAAGAGAGCTTCATTGCAAGGTTCGGTGTACTGGATGGCTCCAGAAGTTGTCAAGCAGATTGCAACTACGACGAAATGTGACATTTGGTCTGTGGGTTGTCTTTTGATTGAAATGTTCACAGGAAAGCACCCGTTCCCTAACTTCTCACAGATGCAAGCTATCTTTAAGATCGGCACACATACAACTCCAGAGATTCCCCAGTGGTGCACTGACCAGGCCCGTGATTTCCTGAATCAGACGTTTATCTTGAACTACAAGCAGAGACCTAGTGCTGACAAGCTTTTGGAACACGACTTTCTGGAGTCTCTGATCATTAAATAAAGAATCCTACGATGTAAACAGTAACTCTATATAGATTAAGCATTAAGCACTGCTAAATAAAATCAAGTATTTCGTGAAACAGAAAATAACACTGAAATGGCGTAATTTTCTCCTTCATTCATGACACAAAGCTACCTACCCTCGGAGCTCCAACTCTCCCTCCGGAAGTTTTTCTCCAAGGCTGAAAAAAAAAATCAAAACAAAGCGGATCAGAAACATCAATAAAGAAAAGAAGGCAAAAACTTTCAACCGAGTGCTACATTTTGGCAAGCATAACATGTCACTCAAGAGACCTCTGGAATTGGAAAGTACGCATAATAAGAGGATCAAGCAGGTGAGACCACCCGTAATACCAATCAACCCTCTACAGAGGCTCGACCTGTACAAGAAGAGACAGAGCTGGAGGCGGTCGCATCTGTACTCCGCTAGGACACAGTCCGTTACTCGTGATAGAGACTCCAACTGTAAGGATGCCAGTGTTCAAACAGACTATGTGCCGGTGCTGGAGTCACGTCCCGCTGTGGATAAGTTGATAGCGTTGAAGGATGCCGAGCGAAAAGTTGCTGGTGTGTTCTCAGGACAATTGACATACGAGCCGCAAGAGGTCCATGAACATAAGATCAAGTTCTTGGAGGATAAGAAGAGCGATCCTATATTACGTTCTGACAAGGTGATACAGAGTGATAATCTATCAACGGGGCCAAGTGCCGGTTTCAACTTCTTGGAGAAAGTGGAAAAGAAGATTGAAGAGATTGAAGATTTCTCCTCGAATGCAAAGCCACCAGGCCTCTCATTTGGCCTCGATGAAAAGTTGACGTCTGGAAATAAGGTTGACCAACCGGTTCTCTCGTTTAGCGCAAAGGAAAATGAGGCCAAATCATCCTTCTCATTAAGTAACAAAATAACTCAATCCAAAATACCTGCATCATTGTCCTTGAATGGTGAAAAAAATCCCGAAGAAAACAAGCCACTTATGTCTCTTGGGTCTACGAAGGAGGAAAAGAAAGATATCACCACGCCTGCTTTCAATTTCGGATCAAAACAAGAACAGAAGGCTGCAGAAGTGCCAGCACTAAACTTCGGCGCTCCTCGTACGACTGGTACTTCTAGTGTCCCACCATCCGGCTTTGCTGTCGAGAAGAAAGATGACATGCCTGCTTTCAATCTGGTATCCACCACGAAGAAGAACGATGAAAATACTCCTTTCAAATTTGGATCACAGACTGATGATAAGACCAACAAGAAACCTCCTTTTAGTTTCGGTGCTGCTACTGGCCCCTCACAAGACACCTCATCTGCTACATCTCTATCGGGTGAAAAGAAGGATCCTGACTCGTCATTGTTTGGCAATAAGGAAAGTGTTTCATCTTTCAACGTTGGCTCAACGTCAAAGCCTGAGGAAAAGAAAGCTGTACCATCATTCAACTTTGATTCTAAACCTGATGAGTATAAAACAGGTGCGCCATCTTTCAGCTTTGGGACCAAGCTGGAGGAGAACAAAGAAAACAAGCCATCAACCTTTTCCTTTGGTTCAAGGCCAGAAAAGCCTACATCTCAATTTTTGTTTGGCTCAAAACCTGAGGAGAAGAATGCTACCAGCTCGTTTACCTTCGGATCAACTGCTGAGAAGAAGGAACCTTCGGGTGAAAGTAAGGCGCCAAAGCCATTCGTGTTTGGTGCACCTTCAGAGAAAAAAGAGAGTACGCCAACTTTTGCATTTGGGTCTACCACAGAAAAGAAGGAAAGTGCGGCAAGTTTGGGATTTGGATCCACTACTGAGAAGAAGGAAACTACTCCATTCTCATTTGGATCCACTACTGAGAAGAAGGAAACTACTCCATTCTCATTTGGAACCACTACTGAGAAGAAGCAAACTACTCCAACTTTCTCATTTGGTTCTGCGGTTGAGAAGAAGGATGCAGTTTCTGTCTTTGGTGCAGGCTCAACTAATGATGATAAGAAGGAACCGACTCCTTTCCTTTTTGGCTCTCAAGCCCAAAATAAAAAGGAGCCATCACCATTCTCAACAGGTTCTGCTCCGAGTAAAGAGGCTGCCTCATCATCGCAGTTCAACTTTGGTGGAAACACTTCTGCCTTTGGTTCTAAACCTGCAAACAAACGGTCTGCATTTGATGCGTCTAATGATGACTCTGCTGTTCAATCATCGACGCCAATCTTCTCCAAAACATCTGCTCAGCCAGCTGCTACAACTATGGGGTTTGGTGCTCCTGCTACTTCCAGTGCTTTCAATTTTGGTGCTGCTACGAGCAAGCCAACTCCATTCGGCCAACATGACGCAGCTAAACCGGCAACTGCCAATCCTGTTAGCTTCGATTTTGGCAAGAACTCTCAAACACAGAACCCTACCTCTGTCTTTGGGGCACAACCGCAGAACCCTTCGTCGGTATTCGGCCAACAAACCAATGCTCCTCCTGCATCAGGAAGTGCGTTCCAATTCGGTTCTAATGCGACAGTACCAGGATTTGGAAGTGGATCTAATACACCCGCCTTTGGTGGTACTCCACAACCACAAGTCCCACAATTCAACAATCAGTCGAACGTCAATTTCAACTTTTCTGGGCCTGCTGATCCAAGCAGTGTATTTGGTGGTGTTAATGCAGGAAACAGTTTTGCCACATCTACTCCAGCAATGACATCCACTCCAACACCAAGAGTTGCTGGTAGAAAGATTGCGCAGATGAGGCAGCGTCGTCGTTAATCATGTATAGAGATATGACAAGAAAATGCATTATAAATTGTACAAATTGTAGTGAAAACTGATTAAAATTTATATATTTTGATGATGCCAATACAGTGGTTCCATCCACTGGGACTAGTATACAGTTCTGTAGCTTCAAAACAAGAATAAATCATGAAGAAAGGGAAAAGAATGAATTCCCAACAAAAATCTAGTGTACAGGAAAAATATCGTCATCATTTCGGGTGTAGATTGTACACTCCTCTCGTTCTTGGTGAGTTTATGCAGTAGCTGTTGGGTGGACCTGAGAGACTCTCTGATGGTTATGATACTGTGGCCTACCGTTTGGTTGTAATCTGCTGAGGATTCTTCTTCCGTGAGGAGTGTTTTTGACCTGCGGCAAGAGTGGTTTCAAAGAAAGAGATAGCTGCTCAAACTGTACTTCTTCAGCAACGTTCAACGCAGTTTGAATAACGTAATTCCCATATGGATCGTTTAAGAGTTTAAGCAATTCATTCTCGTTATTCAAAAGTTCATCAATCAACTCAGGTGCATGAGTGGTGGACTTGAAGCATTTCTCAATGACGTTTGAGCCAAACTTCTGCAAACATAAAGAGATGAAATCACCCTTGATCGCCTTGACGATCTCAGTGATAATATCCTTATCATTCTTGGCCAACACGTATTGAACAACGTAGTTACCATAAGCATCAGAAGAAAGTTCAATCGTGTGCTTAGCGATAATCTCAGAAAGCTTCTTACATTGTTCTTGCGAACCGTGGTCAAGACATCTCTGCAGAACACAGCAACCATGTCTATGGGTGGCAATCTCCAGACAGTGTTCATCAGCTGCATCAAAGATAAACTGAGAGTCCTCAGGCTTCAATCTATGCAAGCATTTTTGAATAACGTGGTTACCGTTCAAATCTCTGGATAACAACACAACATCATTCGAGAGCGCCTTAACGATCAACTTGGCTTCAACTTCAGAGTTGACAAACTCTACAAGCTTCTGTAAAGCTCTTGTGCCATGAGGATCCAAAGCGATAGAAATAAACTCTGGAGTAGCATTCTTGACCAAAGTGATACGCTCTTCGTCGTTGACCTTCTCAAGCAACTTCTGAACGAGATAATTACCAAATGGGTCAATCATAAGTTCCACAATGTGCATCTGTGTCTCTTCAAAGATTGGAGTAGCATTAGCAGCGTCAATATCCAATTGTTTCTGGAGGAAACGACAACCATGTTGATCCTTGCAGAGAGAGTAGATTTGACCGATGAAATCATCAAGCTTGGCATTGTCAAATCTAGAAGAGTCTTCACCTCTTGGACGGTTGCCGCCCATTCTTCTTCCGCCATGGTTATTATGATGATGGTGATGGTGATGATCATGCATGTTGTTTCTGTTTTGGTAGTAAGGATAACGGCGATCATGTGGAAGGTGGTCGTGGGAAATGATGTTCGAATGCGGAGTAGCACCTGAGAAAACCTGATCGTTACCATTTCTGCTGTTCAACGGTGGCCACATCTGGTTATTCTTCAATTGCTGTTGCGAACCGTTGAATGGAATGTTCTCCATGCCAGGGAAGTTCTGGTTGAACTGTCCATCCTTCATCACAGGACCTTTCATACCGAACGAATTCTGAAATGCCTCGTGTGGAGGCAACTGTCCATGTTGAATTGGATGAACTGGCCTCATTGGTTCACCATGGAAATCAAATGGACCCATTGGGATCATTCCAGGTGGAGGCATTGGGCTAGGGGACATACCACTCAAGTTAGATCTCAAGTTTGTGCCCATGACGGCACCGAAAGGAGGTTGACCTGGCTTATGAGCCCAAGGGACAGGGCTGCGTGTTCCGCTCATGTGCTCACCAGGGAAAGTTGAGTGTAGCGGCTGGCCAAATTCATTCATTGGGAAAAATTGCATGGCCTGTGGCACAAGGCCAGGACCAAATAGCTGTTGCTGGATGTCTTCCTCGGAGATCTCCTCTTCGCCTTCGTTGGCGCTAGAAGTATTAAGATCAGCGTCTTTCTCAGCCTTGTTGTGGTTCCCAAAGTCAAGGTCCAAAGCACCGAGCGCCAAGTTGATGTTGACCAACTCAGGTGGGATCGTGTTCATGGGCTCGCTCTGGTTTCTCAAAAACGGTGGGGCTGTAGAGACGTTCTGGCTCAATCCATTGGTTGATCTGTCCAACGGGGTCTTCTCGAACAACTTAAACTTGGAACCTTGATCATTCATGCCCGGAGTGGAACGTGAAGATGCCCTTGGAGATGCCACACCAACAGATGGAGTTAGTGGTTCCTCTTGCTTGGTTTGCATATCTCCTTCAGCACTTTTTGGAGCAGTTGACATTCAGCTCTCTGTCTCTCTCTCTGTCTGACGAACACAGCGGCAAAGCAATAGCAGCTGTTTCTCGGCTAATTAATATACACGGTCCAGCTCTCTGTAAACTGAGACGAGTCTAAGCAAGTTGGAGCGCAAGATCTCAGCGGTTTTCCACCTTCTCTGACACACTTTATAAACAGCGGCTGTTTCCTTTTGCTTCCTGTGAAAGAAATCAATAAGCCGTTGCGGAAAGGGAAAAAAAAACACGAGTGGTGAACAGAACTTCACGGAGAAAGAACAAAAACAACGACATATGCCCAGCTAACTGTTCTTCGAATGGAGTAGACTTTGTAGACAATGGCTAAAGAGTGGATGGAACGATCTGGTTTCTTAGTTCGAAAGACCAGAGCCAAAAAGTGATGCTTCTTCCACCGGCCTCTAGACGACAAAGTTTACCCAGATCGATTATCGAGATCAAACCAATTGTCACTACAATTTCAATCCAAAATATATTAATAGATTAAAAATTAATCACGATAAAATGTTAAACACAAACCACTCTATGAAATGAACCTAAGGGGGGTATGAAACTGCTTAGGAGGACTTTTCATGTTGAGTGGAGACACGTTGCATGGCAACAACGAAGTCCTCAAGAGATCTTTGCTCTTGCTTCTCCTTGATTGGCTTACCGTTCATCAATCTGTCGAAGCCCTCAGATTCGGACATCAAGTAGTAAGTACCACCCATGACACAGAAGACACCGAAGGAGAAGATCCAGACACGAACAACAGTGACGATGTCGTTCCAGTTCTGGGACCACCAACCGAACAAACAGAACATGGTGGCGATGATGTCGACAATGAAGACGGCACCAGCCAATTGCCAAGATGGGACAGAGGACCAGAAAGGACCAGCAGCTCTAGTGATGAAAATCAACCAGTTCTCGGTCAAGGAGATTTGCAAGAACAAAACACCATCGATGGAACCGAAGTTTTGGATGATACCACCCTTTGGCATGAACATAGTGGTCAAAGTGATCCAAGTACCGATAGCCAAAATGATACCCAAGATGACAGACATACCCCAAAGACGTGGCAAATTCCACTTAACTGGCTTTGGAGCGTATGGGGCGTTATCGTAAGCAATGGTTAAGGTAGCAACGTCAGCGAAGATAGCAATAAAGACAACCAAGTCAATGTTCAAAGACTCGTTCAAGATGGCGATCCACAAACCAAGGAAGATCTCCAAGTGAAGAGACAAAGCAATACGGTAGACAACGTAGGAGTACATTCTGTGGAAAATTTGTCTGGAAGTCTTCAAAGCATCAATGATAGCAGACAAACCTGGGGCAAGGAAAACAATATCAGCAGCGGAACGGGCAGAGTCAGAAGAACCTTCAACGGCAATACCAGTGTCAGCCTTCTTCAAAGATGGGGCATCGTTAACACCGTCACCAGTCATGGCAACCAAGTAGCCTCTTTGTTGCAAAATCTCAACGACGTTGTACTTGTGTTGTGGGAAAACCTCAGCGAAACCATCAGCGTTCTCAACGAAGTCAGCAATCTCAGAACCTGGCATGTCACCAGCACCACCAAGACCCAATCTCTCAGCGTTGTAGATGTTGGTACCCAAACCCAATTGACGACAAGTTTCCTTAGCAATACCAACAGCATCACCAGTCAACATCTTAACTCTCAAACCAAGAGTACGAGCCTCGTTAACAGTCTTAGCAGTATCGTGACGTGGTGGATCCATACATGGCATAATACCCAAGATTTCCCAGTGACCTTCACCTCTCTTTCTGGCAACACCAAGAGATCTGAAACCTCTGGAAGCAAACTCAGCAACCTTGTTCTCATAAGCCTCGTGGACATCTTCTGGGATTGGGTGGTCCTCCTCGACAGTCTTCAAGACAAACAATGGAGCACCCTTGACACAAACAATTCTCTCACCAGCTGGGGATTCAACAACAGCAGTAACCTTCTTGGAAACTGGGTCAAATGGGAAGAAATCAATAACCTTGTACTTAGTCAAAGCAGCCTTAGCCTTTGGATAGGAAGCAAGAGACTTCAAGAAGGCCTTGTCAATAGCATCGAGACCCTTCTTCTTTCTGGAAGCAGCCAAACAAGCGGTCAACATCAAGTCATCAGCGTCAACACCAGAAACAGTGTATGGCTCGTGGAGGGACAATTTGTTCTTGGTCAAAGTACCGGTCTTGTCAGAACACAAGATCTCGACACCAGCAAGGGACTCAATAGCAGACAACTTTTGCACAATAGCTTGCTTCTTAGCCAAGTAAGCAGCACCAACAGCCATGGTAGTGGTGACGACAGCTGGCAAACCGACTGGAACACCGACAATGGTGATGGCCAAGGTGTATCTCAACATTCTAACAATTGGGTTGGTTCTGTAGAAACCGGCAACCCAGACAAGGAGCAAAGTGACAATGACCAAAACCAACAAAATGGTACCAATACCGTTCAAAACTTCAGTGAAGTGACCTTGGCCACCAGAAGCCTTGTTGACAAGAGCGGCAGCACGACCGACGAAGGTGTTGTCACCAGTAGCGGTAACAATCATGAAACCCTCACCACGCTTAATAGTAGAAGAAGAGAAGACAGAGTCACCGAAGTGCTTGTCGACAGCCAAGGACTCACCGGTCAAAGCAGATTGGTCAACTTGCAAGAAACAACCCTCAGTGACCAAACGACCGTCGGCTGGAATGACGGTACCATCCTCCAATTGCAGAATCTCACCTGGAACGACCTCGTTGGCTGGAATCTCAACCAACTGACCATCACGGATCACGATAGCGGAGTGAGCCAAAGTCTTCTTCAACTCTTCAACAATAGAACCAGCTTGGAATTCTTGGATGAAACCAACACAGGCGTTCAACATCAAAAGACCCAAAATGACACCGAAATCAACCCAATCCTCAAGACCGGCAGCCAAAATGGCAGCCATCTCCATGACGAATTGAATAGGACCGATGAAGAACATACAGAACTTGACAATCAAGTTCTCCTTCTCCTCAGCCATTTGGTTAAGACCGTACTTCTTACGTCTCTTGGAAACCTCATCGGAGGACAAACCGTAAGCTGGATCGGTTTGCAAGAGCTCTTCTGGGACTGGTCTAGCAGAGGCACCGGCCTCACCAGCTTCTTCCTCCTCTTCATCACCTTGATCGGACTGCAACTCGTCGATCAAAGCATCAATATCTTCATCCTCGTCATCGTCGAGGACTGGGTCGGCCTTTTTAGGCTTCTCAACAGTTGGTTCTGTGGAAGACATCTGGGATTGTTAGTCAACATGTATAGGGAGGGGAAATGGAGAAGGAAACATCCAATTGGGACATATGAATTGCATACCCTTTCAGAAAACCTAGCTGCTTTTTCAACTGGAAGACTGATACAATTGGGAATGCCATTACTACCCCTTATAAAAGAGCCCGCCAGCGAGCTCCTTTTCGATGCAGCCACATCAGCCAATCAGACAGCGTTTTTCTTGCCGCCGTCCGCTCTTGTTTTCTTTTTCGCGCTTCCCAAAGTGTTTCTTTTTTTGCTCAATCGGGTCGCTCTCCTGCCGTTCCGGGAACTTCTGCCGTAACGGGAAATCCGCAACTGCAAGCCTGAACCAAAACAAAAACAGAGCGAGGCAGCCACGCAGTGTGAGATGAGATGGGGGACAAACAAGACGATATGGATTGGAAAATGTAACTCAATGGAGGGAGCATATAGACATCCTCTATATAGAAGATGTCCAGCTTTGGTTTAATTGTGTGAAAAAAGAAAACAAGCAGACAGAAATTTGGCCGATCGGACACAGATCTTTCCTTCTCTCAGCAACTGAAATTGTAGTACTCACTTTATTGTTCCAGAGATTTGTGGGTATCTATCAGAGTCAATTGGCTTGACAATCGATTAACAAAACTTTGGAATTAGAAAATGCTGTAGCAGTCTGAAAAGAGAAGAAGGAATTCAGGAGATTGAAATTTTTGGGAGCAACTCCAATTCTTTATATACCGGGAAACTCTGCAACTGTGACGTCGAGCGAACTCTTCAAAATCGTCGCCGTGGGAATCAAAAAGGCCGCCAATTGGCCCAAAAAAAAATTGTTGTTTACGCCAATTGGCATAAATACAAAACGCTCGGCCGTACCGGCTAACACGCAACAGCTCTTTTCAGTTTTCGCCAAATGCACAAAGTAGTAAACCCGACAGCGCACCTTTTTCGGTTCAAGTGGAAATGGCTCACCCATTCGTTTACGTCTTTCCTCTTTCGGAGATGCTGCGATGGCCATGATGTTCAAATTCACCGCTTGCTTGGATGCCATGCCATTACATCTCTATCGAAAACAGTAGGGGTGCAGTGCTATGTCTTACCAAGAAACAACCCAGATCAAAAAACTAATCAACGTTAACGAAAAGACGATGCTAACTCTATTTTTCCTGGCCATAAAAGCTTTTCTATCATCTTCTCTATCAGCTATCGGTGTTGCCCAACTCAGCCGGCTGGTGAGAGCCGAAAAGAAATTCTTGACTGATAGGCTGGGCCTGAAATCAAAACAAACTCATACACACAAAACGTCATACAGTACTGTATCTTGCGCATCCGCTTTTGGGAACCGTTGTTGCCACTAAAAAAATTGAATCCTCGAGATCAAAGATTGTAAAGAGCCAGCCTCAACCAAATGGGGTTGCATGTTCAAATCAGGAACGAAGTTACAACTTCCACAGGAAAGCATTGACAAGTTCGCCTTCTTATCTATGGAGATAACAATGTAGGTCATCTCGTTTGGTCATCAACACCAATAACCACACCATATTTCAGCCATAGGTATAGCTCCTTCGCTTATCGATTGTCTATCTCCTGCTTCTATTCAACTCAATTGATATCAATTCATGTAAATCTACATCCTATGTCCCATTCTTGACGTGGATAATTTTCCTAATTTAATCCAGCTTTCTCATCCTCCATTACGATCTTCTGGTTGCAGAATAGGACCAGGAAGCAGCAGCTCTGTATGTATGGTCATAATTATGAATGTAGGCGTGATATCAGTGAATTTGAACTTTGATTCAAAGGCTATCGGGTGACTCAAATCAAAGTTGTGCCTCGGACGCCCTCTCCGATTAGCGTGAGTTTGTTTTCTCGCGGGACGTATGCCGATGTTAAAAACTTTTTGATCTCAACCACGAAAGTGGGTGCAAATATTATTCAATAAGTTATTCCGTAAACGTAATGATCCAACAGGATTCCTACTATCTATATAGATAATACGAAATTTCAAAATTCAGATGGCTCCTACTCGCGATTCGTTGAATCCCTTATTCTTTTCCATTTCCAATGACCATCTCTGCATGAGAGATTACGTAGGTCAATGTTTGTACTATACTAGGAGTAAAGTGGCTTTATATGAGGTTACAGGCTTATTAACAAACATTTTCGACAAAGTTACCCCTTTGAGTTAGTATTTTCTTCTCATCTTATTTAGTCTCCTCCGGTTCTTAGGTCTGCTTAATAAGGTATCTTCCTGATGGCTGTTGACAGGAGTTGTAAAGTCCACAGGGTCCTTCCATTTGGAGTCAAGACGTACCATC
Source organism: Williopsis saturnus (assembly GCA_003709245.3). NCBI lineage: Eukaryota > Fungi > Ascomycota > Saccharomycetes > Phaffomycetales > Wickerhamomycetaceae > Williopsis > Williopsis saturnus. Next base: position 58,215 of record PPNR03000015.1, read on the forward strand.
CAGAACAGCATATAATCTATCCCAAAGTGGGATATCTCGGATGATATGATCGCGCATACATGGAATCACTCTTCTCCCAAAAGACTGCACTTCATCGCTTGATTCGGGTTCTTAAAACAGACCGCCTGAAACTATGATCTCACTTTACCTTTTGTGTCTGAATTACAAGGTATCGAATCCATAGATCCAAAATCTGTGTGTAGAGGGCAGGCGTGCTTGTGAATGTTTTGGATTACTTAAGCCTCTTGAGTCGCTCTTTCTATCTGTCGAGATATTGGAATGCACAACTCGTGGGAGATATAGCTTGAAGTAAGGTCATAGGCCATTCGCATTAAACTATAAAGTAGTAAGGGATTCACTTTAGAGTATACTGTCTATCTAAAGTGAATCCTTGTATATCTCTAAAGACTAATTTAAGTGTTTTTAGAACTAAGGGATATTCGATGCTGTCATTTGTGTTCAAACTTGAGCGTTCAGTCTTGAGGGGAAAATGACGAATTGCTTCCGAGGAAATAGTATACTCTACATATTTATATTGTTGTTTCATCCGGGGGTGCATATATCCATGATTTAACTCTATGCAAGAACAAGACTGGATGTCACTATGACACCAGTGTGTAACCAACATCAAAGAGCAGCTGCCAATTGATCCCAATCGGTACTGACTTAGTCCTGAACCGAATTTTTGCGCCAAAGTGCCTAGCCTAGTTTGTTCGTAAATTTTTGGCGCAAATTCCCGCCGAAAAGTGTTTTCGAGAACACTTGTGAGTGGAAGGCTAACTGTTGTCGTTAAATAACTCTGCAACAAAAAACATTTGTAATCGATTCTAGAGATTCTGAAGGGGATCGAAGAGGATCAAGAGCAGTAATCCTTTATCACAGCTATGCAGTCCTGGGACAAGTGTAACGTGATCCCAAAATCGTCTAATTTATAGAGGTGTTAGGGTTAGCAGTCCCACGTGTAGTTCTCACACTACAACCCTAAAGATAGGACCACTATGACTCGAAACTTGTGGATTCTAAATTACATCTACATGCACGTATGACCCCTTGTTAACTCATGAGATTGATTTCGAGAATGCACGATAATGGGGTCATTCGTCAGTTTCATGAAATGCTCTCAGTGATCCATGGCTGCCATGATGTAGAGATGAGGTAGGGATGAATCTCTCCTCGACATCTTAACCAACTGATTCTTGCATAGTTAAAAGCTCTGTTTCAAATTCTCTACGTTCGGATAATCATTGAACAGGTGTTCCAAGTATAGTGAGCTAGTTCCATTGTTCACAGCTTCTGTCATCTGTACCTCTCACCTTTCACCTTTCCTTAAAGCTCTCTGCGGATCATCTCCCGGTCACGACTCATCATGATGTACGATGTATCTCATCTAGATCAACCATCTCACTCTAAATACCTGCATAGCGGAGAGATTCGGCTGTCGCTAAGCTTGTGCCATTGAAGAGTCTCGCAAATTATACATGTGTTGGTCGATTTGCGAAATCTATCGTTCCCAACCCGAAAGTGGAAGCGATAGGCTATAGCATATGCACTTAAGCATACCCCTCACAGTTGGAGACATCCCATCAAATGATGGCTCTTGGCCTTAAGTGCCTATAAGAACAGTGGAACAAAGTTATCAAGTCATTGATTCAGCCTCCGGGATCATTATTAATGTTTTCACTTCTAAATATGATTGATGGTAGTTCATCCTGGAGACTTCGAAGAGATAATCAACAGAGAAATGCGTATGTACCCTCCAACGGTCTGTTTGCCCAGCCGTGCACTGACGGGCGAAAAAAACGGAAAACTCTCAACAAGCTTCACCAATTGGCCAGCATTTTGTGAATTTCTTGTGATAAGGCTGACCGAGTCAGGAGACAGGACCGCTACAAATAATGTCAAATGATAAACCCTGCTGGCCAGTGGCCACAGATTCCATCTTCACAGACTAATTCCCAATCGGTCGTGCGATCAACAACAACTAATAATTTCTTATAGGTCGCTTGACCTTATTTTTTCATACAAAACTGATACGTAAATCGTCGAATCTTGAGCTCCGAAAGATAATACATGTTTGGTTCATGATCGAAGTTCGCAAAGCGCTGTTCATTGATCCAATCAGCTTCTGTAGTTGTTGCAATCAACATGTTCATCGGAGCTCGGAACTTACATCTCCCGTCTTGACAGTTCATATAACTCAGATCGATTAGGGTGGATGAGTTGACCGATCTTGGAGAAAAAAAGAACTAGTTCTGAAGTGTAATGGAACTCCAACTCCGTGCTATGTCTCTATCTTCGACCGCTTATTCGGCCGAACTAATCCGGCGTGCCGTTGCATGGACGTTTCGCTGATAGGTGTAATAGCGACAAAATGAGATAATAAAGCCGAGAAACTGAATTGACAAAAACCTGGCCGAAGCACACTTCAACTCGCTATATGCTGGCAGACTGTGGCTTTTCTCCAACATAAACTGCAATCAATGCTGGCTTAGATTTATTATCTATCGCACTTGACGCTAAGTTGAAATATAGCTTCTTACGGTTCGATGCGCAGAATAGACTCCATCTTGAACGTCAAGAATAGGCAAATCATAAACAGGACGTCATGAATCATCTGAAACCCGCTGGATCACCTCCCTGGTCGTCCTCTTTTGCCCAAACTGTTCCTGACTTCCTGCCAGACACGGACGTAAAAAACAGTCAATCGGCTTTACCGTTTGGAATTTAATCGGTTTTGTCGGTGATGAGGGAAATGAATCGTCCAACATGAAGGGCTCACTTGATCCAGAGTTCCGTATCGAGTAGACTGCTTTTCATTTCAGTTATTGTCTGTATCCTTATGCTCTGATGGTATCTGACACAGTTTTGCTCAAAAGCACTTGTTGCTCCTTGGCTGTGGTGGAAATACTATGTACGGCCCCAAAGGTGTGCACCTACTGTGTTCCCTCTACTTCCTCCGTTCCTATTTGGTGAGTTCTCTCATGGTCTCTGGTCTCTGTAGACTGTCTAGATCCATGTTCTCTGCCTGATTTCTCTTCCTAGCTTCCACTATCCCGTCAACGTTAAATGGCTTCCTCCCTGCAAGAGGCCTGTGTTTGTGTGGGCGCGGGCCACGTGTGAGCTTTCTGGGAAAGTTGTCTGTCGAGCTCATCGCCATATGGCACATCCTCAAGTTGTTAAAATTACTTTCAAACTTTTCAGTAACTTGCCCTCTCAGAAAGTGTACAGAGATCATCATTATGTCACAACAGAAGCCAGTCGAGTTGAATGATCTCATGGATCATGAGGCACCTCCAACCATCGTCTCCACAAAGCTCACCCCAGAACTATCAGAGGCTGCCCTTAATCTCACCATTGACTTTCAAAGACAGAAACAATCCACTGCTAACACTGCGATCCTACGTCACCCATATACTGTATTCTTCATAGTAGCATTGTTCTCTGGTATCGCCTACTGGAAATGTGGCTGGACCTTTCAGCGTGGTGGGTTTGCCCTTGTCAAGGAAAACATGGATGAGGTTGCTGGTGCCGTTGTCATTGCAATGATGTTCACTTCTGTGATCCTTACAATGGCCACAAGACCAACTGACGTTTTGAGAACTAGAGCTGACAACATTGTCGATAATAGCTCTGCTGTTTTCGGGCTTGACTTGAAAGAGTACGCAGGTATTAACGCTAAGGGTAAGCTTAGTAAAGATCATAAGGTGCTCTTGGAGAAGGCCGAAAACACCAGAGTCATCATCTACAGAGATACTCCAATCGCCGTCACCTCTCTTGTCGAAGTCCCAGAGATGTCCTCTAAGGAGAAGTTTGTCACAAAGATCACCAGTGCAGGTATCAGAAAAGTGTATTGGAAATCTGGTCTCATCGAGGATTTGATCGATTGGACTATCAAAAGATCTGGAGAATTGAACAACAGTCAAGCTCCCAAGATTCTGGTGTTGTTCGAAGTCCTCAGTACTGATTACGAGTTGAAGAAAGTGTTGGCTTCAAAGCAATTCCAAAAAATTGAAACTCTTCCCGTCAATGACAGTGTATTCCTCAAGATTTTTGGTGTCAAGTATGAAATCTACGGCATTGGCTTGAGTGTGTCAAAGTTGAGTGATATTGAAAGTGTCAAATCTAAGACTGGTTCTACTGGTGCAAAGAGAAGAGCTTAGCTATTCTCCCAACCCGAACACTACTAAAAATTTTGTGTATAATACAATTCCCTTCATTTCTAATTAATGTGTTAGTCTTAGTCTAATAGACCGGTATGCTTTTTTTTGATCATGAAGCTTCTTTTCTTGACACGATACACCGTGAATGCAACGTACAGCACAATCAAGGCAGCCAATGTCAAGAATGCGGTCTTTACCAGCCACCATAATGTACGCAAGAAGCTTGAGGCTTCATCCACACCAGAGTTATCCTTGAACTTGGCAGCCCTGTTCTGTTTGTTTCTCATCTTTGCTCTCAATTTAGATCTTTGTTTCTCGTTTCTCTCTTTTCTCCATTTACGTTTTTTATCATATCCAGATGTCTCCTTCTCTTCAATTTCCTCGTTGGCTTCGTCATGTGCAAACTCCTCAAAAGAGAGAACAACCTTACCATGATGTTGTAGCTCGTAGACTCGAGCATCAAAGACGTCAACGTTCTCTGACAAGTCACCCGTTGCTGCACCAAAACCAAGATATCTCTTTTTTGGGATAAAGACATCCTTAATACTGAAACAATTAACCCACTCATCCTGGAGCTTATAGTCAAGCGATAAGTAACCATCCTCTGTAGTATGAATCAACCGTGCCTCGACAAGATTATTTGGTGAGTTATAGATGTGTCTAGCAGTGCAACCACCCAATTGGTTAGCTTTCCCGTCATTGTCCTTATCATACCAGGTCTGCCCATCACCGTTCATAACGTTGATGAATGGGAAAACTTTGCCCTTACGAGCGTTACGATAAGTGTCAAAGAAGACACCAAGACCGTTGAAACGATCCTCCGCACCGAAAACAGGTCCTTCGCTCAACGGCTTGTCCGTCAAGAACAACGCCATACCATCACCTTTCAAAGCATTACCAGACGCACGGCCGTGGATGTTGAAAGAGAAATCGATCTGGAAACCTTGGGCATCAAAGCTGTTCTTGTTGAAGATCAGCCCGCTCTGGTCCTTCACATCGGATGTCAACCGCACATATTCGTTCTTGTTCACTATCACATCACCATGGATCTTCCAGTCATTTGTATATCCCTTGGACTCATCGAAATAAGGTGGCTCCAATGACTGATGCTCGATGGGAATTTTCTCAACATCAGATTCGGTGTTGGAACCTGAAAGAAGGTCGTTGATCTCCTCGCTAGTGAATCCCCCTGTTGAAGACGCTCCAGACCCAAAGATGTACACCAGAATTCCAACCACAAGCAAGAACCCCAGTTGAATTCTTCTGTCTGTCCTTAGTTGCTCCAGTACCAACATCTCTGTGGTCTTCTGGAGATCAAGCTGGAGTTTTTGGGTGGGTTTCACCGGTGAAGTGTCAACTTTTTATAACACAATGTGGGCGTACCGGGTATGAGCTCCCTTAACTATGCGTAAGGGCAAAGCGGCCAACAGAGTGGCCTCTCCGTCTATTGGGAAGAGCACAACTGATTCATTTTATCCATAAAACAGTAAACTAAGCAAATCACCGTCATATTGCGCTCTTACCTTGTTTTATCCCTCCCCCTCTTATCGATTTTCCTTTGTGGCCTCGCTAACATCGCAAAACTGATTTGCGATACCTCAGATAAAACCTCTGTTGTGCTGGAAGCGACACGGCTTGATAAAATCCCTGTGTTTTGATCTAGCCACAAAGAACTGCTGCAGAGAAGAGAGAGACAAAGAGAAAGAGTCTGTGAAGTGACTAATAGGAAACCATGGAAGGGTGAGTCCCATTTCGCAGCCCCCCTTTATCGTCTCCACCAGTTATACTGACTAATCTACCAAAAAGAAGACCTACTAGGACCCCATTGGTGATATTCCAGTTCGGCGAGTCTACGTCTGAGAACGTTATCTTCCAATTACCCGATGTGCTATTGCGAAGTGCTTCTGTGACTCCAGCTGAAGAGTCGAGTGCACGGCAGCCCAACATGCTTGTCTCTGTGAACTACGTCTATCGACGGGAACCTGATCCAAGAGTAGTCGAACGAGATCAAGAGGTTAGAACTCGCTCTGGGTCCATCATACTCACGGTGCCAAACATCCCCTTAGAACGGACACCGGAGGAGACAAGTTCCATTATTGAATTTGCTGCCAGTATCGCCCTCAGTGCCATTGCCGCTTGTTCCTTTAAGCGTCCAACTGGGGTCGCTACGGAGAAGTTTGAAGGGTTACCCTTGAAAGAGCATGATAATGGTGATCCTTGCCCAATCTGCTATGAGGAGTATGAGTCGTTGAAGGTGTCGAAGAAGCGTAGTCTCGAAGAAGAGGATCTTCCTAGGAAGAGACGTAGATTTACTATGGAACAAGAGAAGCAAGAGGCACAAAACGCTCTCAGCGATGAAGTGCTGCAAACTGGATCAAAAGAAACCCAGGGAGAGGATGACAATCCTTGCTATAAGCATCAGTGTGTGGTATTGCCCTGCAACCATTGCTTTGGGCGTAGCTGTCTCTATAGTTGGTTCCAAGTCAACGCTACATGCCCTCTTTGTCGTGATCTACATTATTCTATGAATCCTGAGCTGTCACCACCAGAGAGAATCCATTTGCCAAATATCGCCTCCCTATTGGGCCCAACTTTGAATGATGATCCTATTGTTGTTGTCATGGACAGAAGATCAAATACCATTGTTGCATTGCCACCAGACACACCTGCTGAAGGGACAGAGACTCATACAGTACATACAGTACATACATCGACTACTCCCACAAGAAGTCCACTGACATCTAGTCTGGTTAGAGGATTGAACCAAGCTTCGACTCAAGGACTGTCACCTGAGTATATCCGTGGGGAGATGGAAAGGACAAGAGAAGACACTGGAGATTATGGCATCAACGGCGTAAGAACTCTTCTTGGGTTCAACGAACAAGGTGAACCTATCCGTATACAATCGAATTTCACATCCACACCATCACGGACTACAGAAGCGACTAGAGGATCATTGAGAAATCGTACCAGAGGAGAAGAATATCCGCTGAATGCATCGACGAGGACACATATAATCCCTCCAGGACCACAATCAGCTGATCACAGCTCTCTGAGAAGACCTCGTTCCACAGTCAGCGCTCGAACATCCGCTGGCAGCACTGCATTATCTTCCGAAAGGCCAAATTCCAACGCCAGTAGCAGTGCCAGAGATAGCAGCAATGACAGACTCCATGGTGATATCAACAGCGACAATGGTGTCGAGAATGATAATGATGATGACGATGATCAGGGGGGTAATGGCTCTCAACGATACGTTTAATACGAAACGACTTTTTTTTGTTTGGCTTTGTTATAGATCTAAGATGTATTCGAAATATGCGATAATCTCCTATCGTGGCATAGCTACTGAAATGCTGGCTTTAGAGAAATGCGGAACCATTGTAGTGCTCTACAGTTACGTCACATGGGGATCCCCGTCCTATCGCCTTTGGGCATGACGAGAAAAATCGGGCTATAGTGGCTCTCACCAAGTATAAAGTTGGAATCGCTCCGTATTTTTTGTAGTATTCCTAGCTCGTGATAGGCTTGGGTCATATATGATCGCCACAGATATCACGTGGAATTAAGAACCATGGTCTGGAGAATATGAGTTAATACAATGGAAGACACATTTTGGTAGAATATGGGCGGTAGCTGAAGATTCAAAAAAAGCTCTATGCTATTTCTTGGATTTGTAAAAGAAGATACAGCGCTATATGAATACTTTGAATCATATAAACATTTTAGTTATATTTTTTCGCTTTCTGTAGAACAAGGATGTCATTTTTTTATCAAGACTTTTGAAAACAGACTATCACATTAATGCAACAACAATATGTCAAGGGGGTTCAAATGCGCATATCATTCTTTATATTGTACTACAATCAAGAGACAGTAGCATGAATCTTCATTAATAGGGACATTATAAATGTGCACCAGCAGCGACTTCTAAATACCTCGATTTTGTTTGTGACTCGCGACCTACTACTTGTGAAGCCTATTGGCTTTCAGAAAAACAAAGTGCGAACCTTGAACGCTGAATACTGCAAATAAGGTCGTCCATATGGCCCAGTACCTCATAACTAAATATTGACTGTAAACTGCTGGGGTGAATCTGTCTTCGCATTCCTCAATCTCGATCTGTACAATAACCTAGGAATAATCTATTGGTCCGACATTTACTACATTAACCCACATGAGAATTGATTCAGTCATGTTCACACGGTTGTATAGTACTGAATAATAAATAGCTCATGTCTCCTTTCTTCGTAGATCCAGACCCAGTCCACATATTTTGGATCATAATGACGTACATGTGAAAAGAGATCTGCATCTTCATCTAGTTGCCCCACTAGGTCTGAACCCAGTAGACCGTGGGAGCTCTGTGACAATTCAGAGTTATTCGGCATGCACAGATACTCTTTGAGAAGATCGTACACTACACTGTGAAGGTTATGGATCTCATGTGAGGCCGAAATATTCGGATCGATAAAGTTTGAACATGAAACCAACTCTAAAATCAGGCAGATCTACCAAGGCAATGAACAATAACGCAGGAGATGAACTGGAAACATGGAGATGGAGGCTCGTCATAAAAATCCATGTGGATCACCCTTTCGATTCACATTCTGCATGTATCATGTGTCCAACCAATCACGACTCCTCTACGTCACAGAAAATTCAATTGTAACAGGGAGTAATAAGGATCTCTGTCTTGAGGAACCTGCAAAATTGTCACCCAAAAAACTCCAAAGAAGCAGAAAAACCTTCTGTCAGCAAACTGTTAATTCCCAACTCTCTCGTACAACTTTATTATGTTCTTAAACCCTTTTGCCTCTTGTATAATCCATCCAACCGTCGAGAAAAAGAAAACGCGCGTCCTGCGTGTGTGTCGCTAACCGTCAAAACGGCTACGGCGCTGCAAACCATTAAACTGCCGAATTGGGACTAAAATTATGTACATCTCCTTGTGAGAAATCCGATTGGCGAGAAGTGCGAAAGAGTAGGACTAAGGCTATGTAATGAATAAAGAATAGGGGCAACAGACGTAAAGCGTCATTACTGCTACCCTTCGGAGCTGCAGAATAATCTTTTAAGGTTAAGTGAAGTTTGCATGAGTGTACCTGAGCGTTAGAACTCTAACCGGGTTGGCTCAGCGTGATGAAGCATGTACTGAAAATCAGAGTTGATGATCTTCACATCTTGATCCAGGCAGGATCGGAAATGTTTTTCATATATTGCTACTGGTAAGAGGTGCCGAATGTTCAAGCATAGAATCTCAGGGAGAGGTGCGGACAGAAGATTGACCACCTGGTCACCGCCGCAGCTTTTGCAAATTTTGACCGCAGAAGAAGAAGATGACTGTGTTGAAGTGCGATGTTATAGTCGTGGCCCACCGACCTCAAAAACTTCACTACTGCTCGTTCATTTTTAATGGAGCCTCAAGATGCCAGTGAAGCAGACAAAAAAAGGGGCACCAGGGCATCAGGAGCTCAAACACAACACAGCACAACGACATTACCATCGACATTACACGCCCGCTTATAGCATAAGAAACTTTTGTGTGTATGTAGTCAGATCATTATCCAAAGCCATGAGGACCTCCCAGAGGCCTAGACCGGTCGCTCTGGGTGTGGCCCTCCCAACGATGCACAGTACTGCACATACGTAAATACACAAATCGGGAAATTTCCATATAGAGGAAATTTGTGTTACGAGCACGTTATGAGGGTATAAAAAACTGAAACCCCCCCGCCGATGACGATTCAGCTACCGCCAAATACCAACTTCAACAACCAGAAAGCACAATAGTCGTTTCCTTTTACACGGTACCACGTCCACACTCCTTTCTTAACACTCATTCTGGTAACTCTTTTCCCCAACTACTTGTCCTTCCTTTTTCGTTACAAGTTTGTTATCCGTTGTCTTACGCTCCTTTACTCATTTTGAAACTCCCTTTTCACCAGCCTTGATTCAGATCAAAGATGAAGTACACTTTCGTTCCTTTGTTGGCTTTGGCCTCTACTGTCCTTGCCGCTCCAGTCCATGAGCACCACATGCATAAGCGTGAAGCCGCTGTTGTTGTTGTCACTGAGACCCAAGTTGCTTATGTTGACATCAACGGTAACCCAGTTGTTGGTCCTTCCACCACTGCTACTGCTGCTGCTGCTTCCACTCAGGCTGTTGTTGCCAACGTTCAAGTTTCTGCTACCTCCACTAACTCTCCATCTACCACCACTTTGACTCCAACTACCTCTTCTACTGCTGCTGCCGCAACTTCTTCCACCGCCACAACTCAGACTTCGTCTACCGGTGCCACTCACACCACTTCCTCCACCGCTGCCGCTCAGACCACTACCTCTCACTCATCTTCTGGTTCCAGCAGTGGTATCAATGGTGACTTGTCTGATTTCTCTAACCCATCAGATTTCCAAGACGGTACCATCAAGTGTTCCGACTTCCCATCTGGTCAAGGTGTTATTGCCTTGGACTGGATGAGCTTTGGTGGTTGGGCCTCCGTCATGAACTCTAACGGTGACACATCCTCCTCTTGTCAGGATGGTTACTACTGTTCTTACGCTTGTCAAGCTGGTATGTCCAAGACCCAGTGGCCATCTTCTCAACCAGCTTCTGGTATCTCTGTTGGTGGTTTGTACTGTAAGGGTGGTTACTTGTACAGATCGAACACTGCTAAGTCCGCTTTGTGTGAGTGGGGTGTCGATTCTTCTTATGCTGTTAACAACGCTGACAAAGAGATTGCTCTCTGTCGTACCGACTATCCAGGTTCTGAGAACATGAACGTTCCAACTTTGGTGAGCCCAGGTTCTCAAAAGCCAATGTCCGTTGTCAACTCTGATGACTACTACAACTGGAACGGTGGTAAGACATCTGCACAATACTACGTTAACGATGCTGGTGTCTCTGTCGAGAGTGGTTGTATCTGGGGTACTGATGGCTCCGGTGTGGGTAACTGGGCTCCAGTCGTCTTGGGTTCTGGTTACACTAACGGTGTCACCTACCTGTCCATCATTCCAAACCCAAACAACAAGACTCCACCAAACTACAACATCAAAATCGTGGCTACTGATGGCTCTGTTGCCCAAGGTGACTGTTCCTACATTGATGGTTCCTACTCCGGCTCTGGCTCTGATGGTTGTACCGTTTCCGTCACCAAGGGTACTGCTAACTTTGTCTTCTATTAAGCGAAGTCCCAGTTCCTATCTATCTTGCCTATATTACTTTTCTATGACGTTCTTTCTCTCGATCTCTTTTCTTCTTGTCTCAAACCCTTTGATCTGATCAATGATGGTTCGTGCTGTTCTGGAAAAAAAGGTCTTCTTTCCAAGGATTTTGATACCCTCCATTTCCCAATCTCTTTTGTTGGACTCTTTTTCTCCGTTTCAAGGGGGCGGTTTTTTCATATTTCTTCTTTTTTATTGGGTCTTTATATGTTATGGCTATGTACTATTTTTCTGTTGGCCTGTGTGTGATGTGTAGCTAGCTGTATCATAGGATCCGCTCCGCGTCTGATAGAGGTCTGATATCTCAAGATTTCATGGCCAGTTGTCAACTTGATACTGTTAGCTACCTGTCTGGCACAAATCTGCATGTATACGACTTTATATTGAATTTAGAATACAAAGAATACAATATATATATCCAGCAAACCTGTTCCTCCCACAGCTCATCGCCGGCTTCTCTGTACATAATTTGCACTGGAAAACAAAAATTTCCCAATTGGGAAAAATTACTTGCGACCTGTCGCGTCGCGAAAGTATTGGGCGCGTCGTTTTCATCTTTACATGCCAGCTTTTTCTGCACTTTTTACTTCATCAACAAAGATATATAGAGAGATCTATAAAAGAGAGAGAGTGATAGATAGAGAAAGAGAAAAAGAAAGAGAAAGAGAAAGGGAATATGTCATCACCTGCTACATCTCTTCCACCGTCGTCCATTGCGGGCAATAATCCACAAAGGCAGCAGGACTCGAACATCTTCTCTGATCTCACCAGCAGAGTTGGTGATATGGGTATTGAACAAGGCGACGGCAATGAGCAAATCGAGCGTATCAATAGAAGAAATCTTAACGCCATTAAGAAGATCGCAGACAATACTGGTGAGAAAGTGGCAGAGGCGTTTGAGCAGTTCCTTGAGGAGTTCACATTGGATCAAGCTTTGGAACATGCCACACAGACAGAGAAGCTCCTCCACGAAAGATTTGAAGGAAAAGTCTACTTGGCCAAGCTGGAGACTATGAAACAGACTGAGATGGCCACTTTGTTTATTGACTACAAACATATGGTGACACGGGAGAACGGTGTGTTGGCAACTGCTGTCCTTGAACAATACTACAGATTCCTTCCTTTCTTGCACAAGGCTTTGAGAAAAGTCATCAGAAAGCACGTTCCTGATTTGCTGAAAACAGGCTTCCATTCAAATGACTCTGATGTCGATACTGGTGCTTCGACTGCATCCTCCAATTTCGGCAACGTGGAGAGAGTATTCCACATTGGATTCTACAATTTACCAGTGCTGCACAAGATCAGAGATGTCAGAGCCGACCAGATTGGATCGTTGATGTGTATTTCAGGTACAGTTACTAGGACTTCTGAAGTACGTCCTGAGCTGTTCAAGGCTACTTTCAGTTGTGACCAGTGCAGAGCAGTGGTGGAAGGTGTCGAACAGGTGTTCAAATACACCGAGCCAACCCATTGTCCAAACCCACAATGTGCTAATCAGTCAATGTGGACGTTAGACATTTCTAAGTCGCAGTTCACAGATTGGCAAAAATTAAGAATCCAAGAGAATTCGAGTGAGATTCCTTCAGGTTCCATGCCTAGAACTTTTGATATCGTCCTCAGAGGTGATATCGTTGAAAGAGCCAAACCGGGTGACCGTTGTATGTTCAGTGGTACTCCTATTGTGCTTCCAGATTTATCTCAACTTGGACTGCCTGGTGTGAAGCCAAGTTCCATAAGAGAAGGCCAAAGAAATGAAGGTTTAAATTCCGGTGTTACTGGGTTGAAGACCCTTGGTGTCAGGGACTTGACATATTCTATTGCCTTTCTGGGGAACTATGTGGCCTCCTTGGTGACTAACGGATCTGGTGAGAGATATGAGACTAATTCTGATCAGACGTTGGATTCAGACCAGGAACAATTCTTTGAAGAATTGACAGATGCCGAGAAGAATGAACTAAAAGTAATGTTAGAGGATCCTCACATTTACTCAAAACTTGTTGCATCCATTGCCCCAGCTGTTTACGGTCACGAAATTGTCAAGAAAGGTTTGCTTCTTCAACTTTTGGGTGGTGTTCATAAGAAAACAGTGGATGGTATTAAACTCAGAGGTGACATCAACGTCTGTATTGTCGGAGATCCATCCACATCCAAGTCTCAGTTCTTGAAATACGTTACAGCGTTTGCACCAAGAGCCATCTATACATCTGGTAAGGCTTCTTCCGCTGCAGGTTTGACCGCCGCTGTTGTCCGTGATGAAGAGACTGGTGAATTCACTATTGAAGCCGGTGCCTTGATGCTCGCTGATAACGGTGTCTGTTGTATTGACGAGTTTGATAAGATGAACATCTCCGATCAGGTTGCTATTCATGAAGCCATGGAACAGCAAACAATCTCTATCGCTAAAGCCGGTATCCATGCCACCTTGAACGCCAGAACATCTATCTTGGCGGCAGCTAATCCAATTGGTGGTCGTTATAATAGAAAGGTGGGTCTTAGGGCCAACTTGAACATGACTGCTCCTATCATGTCCAGATTTGATCTATTCTTTGTCATCTTGGATGATTCTAATGAAAGAGTGGATACACAATTGGCGTCACACATTGTTAATCTTCATATGATGCAGGATGATGCCATTGAGCCACCATATAGTGCTTCAGAAGTCTTGAGATACATCAAATACGCTAGAACTTTCAAGCCAAAGATGACCAAGCGCGCTAGAGAACTGTTGATCGAGAAGTACAAGGCGCTTAGAGCCGATGATGCTCAAGGTCTTGGTAGAAGCTCTTATAGAATCACTGTGCGTCAGCTCGAATCCATGATCAGATTATCTGAGGCGATCGCCAGAGCAACATGTTCCAACTCTATCGATGAGGCGATTGTTGGTGAGGCCTATGATTTGCTGAGACAGTCCATCATCAGAGTTGATTTTGATGATATTGATATACCAGACGATGATGATGGAGCTGATGGCAATGATCAGAATATGGACGATAACGACGAGGACACGCACGAGGAGCTACACCAATCTGAAGAGCATTCGACTCCACCGCCAGAGACACAGCCAAAGCAGAAGAAGAAGCTTACAGTTTCATACGAGAAGTTTGTTGAGATCAGAAACTCAATGGCATATATGATTGCACAGGAGAAGAGGAGTGAACATTCAAAGGGCCTTACCGCACAAGACCTGGTGAATGGATACCTGGACAGTATCGAGGACCAAATAGAAACTGAAGCTCAATACTTTGAAGAGAGAAACATAGCTATCAAGGTACTGAAGAGGCTGAAAAAGGACAGAACGTTTTTGGAAGTGAGAGGTGACATTGAGAATATCGAAGAAGAGACCGATGAAGACCGTGAGGAGCGTGTCAGGAACGCAATAACAGTGTTTGACATCAATCCCAACAATGCAATCTACGAGTTCTATACGGGAGAGGACGAGGAGGAATGAGCAAATTTGTTTAACTCTCTTATATCACAGAATAAAAGACTTTTCAGCGTAGCCTTTCGATCTCTCCAGGTTTGTGATCTTCGGGGCAAAAAAAAACGTCGATGACCTTAACCAACAACGAGGCTTCCAATCGAACAAAAGAACGACACAAATGCTCTCGAGAACTCCCCTGATCGCCTCTCGCATCTCACTACGCCCAATCTCTCTGGCACATCACCAAGTGGCTTTTTCCACCAGCGCTCGCCTCTTCCAACAAGCCCAACAGGCACACCAGGAGCCTAAGGGAACAAAGAAGGATAGCAAAATTCCACTTTGGGCTCAAGTTAAGACAGCTTCCACTTTTGCATTCGCCTCCACCGTTGTTATTGGAGCAGCAGGTCTTGCTGGACTCGTCATCTACCTCGTTGTCTCTGAGCTCGTTCTGCCCTCTGGTGATACACAGGTCTTCAACAGAGCCGTGGGACTCATAGAGAAGGATCCAAAGGCACAGGAATTGCTATTGCTGGAACCAGGTAAAAGGCTGAAGGCATACGGCGAAACTACAGATAATAAATGGACAAGAAATAGACCTATTTCAAGTACTCGTCGTATGGACAAATCAGGAAAAGAACATCTCTTCATGAGATTTCACGTTGAAAGTAACCAAAAACACGGCACAGTTCAACTTGAAACCATTCAGGCCGATGTTCTTCATCCAGAATACTCTTATATCTACTTGGATGTCCCAGGCGAGAAAAGGCACTACATAATTGCTCCACCAAAGCCAAAGCTTCTCGGGTCAAGAGATCCAAATGCTGGATTTCTCGGTGTGAAATGGGGTCCGAAGACTGATTGATTCATATAACTGTGACGCTAATACTGTATATTCATGCAAAAATATGATCAGCTAATGTAGAACGGATCAGGCCATCACAGTCATGAAGGCAACAACGACAAATGCAATACCAACATCGATGCCGAGGTTTTTATAGAACTTCTGAGTAGATGCACGATTGTCGAATGGATTGTCATCTCCATTCGTCAAGTCAGTGGAATTACGACTGATGGCCTTATTAAGGGGAGTTTCGTAGTTTAAGATTTGTGAAAGAAGATCCTCACCCAACACTGCTGCACATGTCTTACCATTCTGTAAAAATATTGTTTCCAAGTCTTTCTCCGTAGCGTAAGCTGTAGCCAGTTGGGCTAAACCATGGAAATTGCACTCCTCCTTTTCACCAGTCCCTTTCTTAAACACTTCGTTCAAGATATATGAAGCCTTTTGTTGAGATGTGCAGTCAGAGAAAGAACCATATTCACCTCCAACACCATCGGTACGAATAGCCGAACAGTCAACCTTGTTGCAAGCAAACTCAAACACTTGTTTCAATTCGGATTGTTTAATGTCAGAAGCAAGTCTGCACTTCAAAGATCTCTCCATACACTCGCATTTGGCTTGATCTGGAGATTGAGGGAGGACATTAGAGGCTTTCCACACAGCACTCTTTACCGGACAGTTAGAGAAAGCAGATGGTTTTGTGAACTTCTTATACTCCTCTAAATTGACGCCCTTTGGATCAGCAGACTTGTAAGCTCTCTGCAAGCAGTAGTAATCTGGCAATGGTGTTACTTCACCGTTAGCACCAATTTCAACAACACCGTACTCATTCTCTTCTTCAAAGTACATATAGGCCAATCCGCCTGACCAAGTATCTGTCATCAAGGGACCAAAGAGAGCCTCCACTTCTGTGAAAGGACGAGGTCTCTGTAAGTTACAACCAAACTCAGAAAAGAATACAGGAATTGGATAGTTCTTGAACTCCTCAGTTCTCTCTCTATAACCGCTGCTATGGAAACTCGAGAATCCACACCACTCATACATGTTAATACCGTAAAAGTCAGCAACAACGTCACCACATGCAAAATACAATGCAAGATCATCCCTTGTTTCAGCATCATCGTTAGTGGAGTAACCAACTGGAATCTCTCTATAATTCTTTTCCTTGATATACTCTTTGATATCTCTGATAGAGGACTTGACAAATGGAGAGGCATCAGTGTTTGTCTTATCACTGATCACTTCGTTACCAGCGAAGAAACCCAACACATTATCGTACTTGTGTAAGACATCAACAACGCTCTTATATCTGTTTAAAAGTTTTATGTCCCAAATTGGACTATCCCTGTTGATACTAGCATTTGGTTCACTCAAATCGGCAATCACATAGATACCAGCATCTCGAAAGGCGTTGAAGCACTCGTCGTGGTTCTTGTCAGTGTCAATGGAATAGACTCTAACAGTGTTGACGCCCAATCCCTTCAAAAAGGGCAAATCTCTCAAGCAAAGACCAGGATTAGCCATTGGGTCAACCATTGACAGAGCATCCCCAAATGCCACAGCATCGTTCGAGGCTCTGCCGGGTTGGTAGGCGATACCCTTAAGGAAGAACTGCTCACCGGTCTCGCTGTTGAAGAACTTGTTACCGACAACTTCAATAGTGGCAAAATTATTGCTGTTCTTGGTTGCTTTTAGAGGGAAACTCAAGTTGCTTTGTTCTTTGTAGTCGATATATGCGGAATCTGGAAAGATATCCATTTCGTATGAAGGCCCTGGGGCGTCAGTCTGCTTGACCAGAAAGGTTGTTTCAGCGGCATTGATGGCCACAACAAGGAGCATAAGCACCGCGTAACGGAGAAACATTGGGACTGTGCGTGTATTGCAGGAGTGATAAAGGAAGGTAATATGAGAAAAGAGGCCAAAAAGTAGTTTTTGTGGGTAAACAGTGGAATAAGAGAACTGATGTGACACAAAAACGAACTGCATTCATATCTAAACAATGGCAACCTCAGATTGCAGCAAAGAATATCTAATAGCGGGAAAGACATTACAATACTTTACAAACTACAAAGATACTGGCAAAATATGTCAGAACACCCGGTATATCCAATGTTTGGGGCTATATTGGAGACGGAAATGCACCAACTCACAAGACACATCGCGAAACTTTCCTAATTCGATGAGCCGCCCATCAAAACCCGTCACCGAACTTTTGAGCCAAACAAGCAAAAACAAGCACACTTTGAAGCTATACGTGCAAAGAAGTTCAGTAACACCCTCATTGAAGTCACAAATACTACTCATCATAAACAGGAATACCATACCGTTTGGAAATAATTGCGACTGCAGCTCAAATACTCCTATGGCGAAACCTCCTCGAGATATTGCAGATCTCAGTGCGTTCCACGATTACTTCTTAAACTCCCAAACAATACTGGCTGTTGTCGGTGCTGGGCTCAGTGCATCCTCTGGGCTCTCAACATTCAGGGGGTCTGCTGGTCTTTGGCGCAATTACTCGCCCATCGACCTTGCGACGCCCGATGCCTTCCAGATTGACCCAGGACTCGTTTGGCAGTTCTATAGCTCGAGAAGATTCCAGGCTTTAAAAGCAAGACCGAATAAGGGACATTTTGCCCTGGCTGAGCTGAGCAGGAGGAAGAATGACGATTTTCTTACGTTGACACAGAATGTGGATGGGCTGAGCACTAGAGCTAAGCACGAGAAGAATAGGCTGTTGGAATTACATGGAAGTCTCTTCACTTTGAAATGCACAGGTTTCTTCTGCAACTACGTCGAGGAGAATAATAGAAGCCATCCTCTAACACCTGCATTGGGTGGTAATGAGGACGAGCTCGCAATTAAGAAGAGAAAGAAGGACGATGGAGACATTGATCAATTGGAGAAGAGAAGAAAATTGGACTCACCAGCCAAAGACGAACAGACACCATCATCTGTGACATCTTCACCTGATTTTAAGCCTGTGAGCTCTATTCCAGAAGATGAACTGCCACACTGCCCTAAGTGCAACAGCTTGTTAAGACCCGGAGTTGTGTGGTTTGGAGAGTCCCTTCCTTTGAAAGTGATTGACGCAGCTGATGAGTTCCTCACATCGAGGAAAGTGGATCTGGTCCTAGTTATTGGCACATCTGGCACAGTCTGGCCAGCTATGGGGTACGTGGAACGAGTACAGAAACAAGGAGGCAAAGTTGCAGTCTTCAATACAGAGATTGATGAAGAAGAAGTACGCAAAAGTGGAGGGTGGGGGTTCAAAGGCGATGCTGCTGAATGGCTCCCGAAGGCCCTGGAGCCTATCATAGGGAGTGAATATCTTCCCCGAGGATGGAGAAGAATGTAATGTCTAACGAGATAACGATCAATGATCTTCTGTTTGTAGCAATACCGTCTTCGTTCCTCCTGTGGTCAGCATCCTTGCTTAAATCAGACAACGGGTACCGGTAGAAACCTGAGACATTATAAGTTATAGTCAAAATAGTGAAATATAGAAAGTATCTTACGCCACATAACATGCACCCAAACCTTACATTAACACCCTCAATTGTACTCAAATCACCATTAAACGAACCGGAAAAATGAGGAGTTTTCTCACCGTCTTCGGAGAACAAACATAAAAATGAATACCGAAGACCGCTGGATGGAAGACCTTTCTAAGCTCTGAAGGGACCACTACGACGATTGAAAGAAAATGCTCAGGGGACTCAGGAGCCTCTACCGCTCATATTCTACAAAGCACACACCGCCAACGGTGATCGGTATCGATCTCGGCACGACAAACTCTGCAGTGGCAGTGATGCGTGGGACAGAACCAGTAATCATCGAGAACGATGAGGGTGCACGAACTACCCCCTCCATCGTGGCAGTGGACAAGTCAGGTGAAGTAATTGTCGGTAATATCGCAAGGAGACAGATGGTACTGAACACAGAGAACACTTTCTACGCTACGAAGAGACTCATTGGTCGCAAATATACCGACAAGGAGATCAAGTTCGACAAGGAACATGTTCCATATAAGATTGTTGAGAATGTCAACGGTGATGCATGGGTCGAGGCATTTGGGAAAAAGTATAGTCCTTCTCAGATTGGTGGATTCATCTTGAATAAGATGAAGGAGACAGCAGAACAGCATCTGGGTCAAGAGATCAAGAACGCTGTGGTTACAGTGCCTGCTTATTTTAACGATTCTCAGAGACAAGCCACGAAGGATGCAGGCCAGATTGTTGGATTAACTGTTCTGAGAGTGGTCAATGAGCCTACCGCTGCCGCCTTGGCTTACGGTTTGGACAAGACGAAAGAAGGTATCATTGCAGTGTTTGACTTGGGAGGAGGTACATTCGATATTTCCATATTGGATATCGAAGACGGCGTGTTTGAAGTTCGGTCTACAAATGGTGATACTCACTTGGGTGGTGAAGACTTCGACATCTTGCTAGTCCAATACATCTTGACATATTTCAAAGAGAAGACCGGCGTGGATCTCTCGCAGGACAGACAGAGAATCCAAAGAATCCGTGAAGCAGCAGAGAAGGCCAAGATCGAGCTTTCACACGCCAAGGAAACTACAATCGACTTACCTTTCATCTATGATAAGCATCATATCTCATTTAAGTTCACAGAGGATCAACTTGACAGCTTGACATTGCATTTGATTAACCGTACAGTAGAACCAGTCAAACGTGCTCTCAGAGATGCAGACCTGACCAAAGAGGACATTGACGAAGTGATCTTGGTGGGTGGCATGACGAGAATGCCAAAAATTAGAAAGACTGTTGAACAGATCTTTGGCAAACCACCATCAACTAGTGTGAACCCAGACGAGGCAGTGGCACTTGGTGCTGCTATTCAGGGCGCGGTGCTCTCGGGAGCGATCAAAGATGTCCTGCTTCTTGATGTGACACCTTTAACTTTGGGTATTGAGACGTACGGTGGTGTCTTCTCTCCTTTGATCCCACGTAACACAGTGGTTCCTGTCAAGAAGACCGATATTTTCTCGACGGGTGTGGATAACCAAACAGGCGTTGATATCAGAGTGTTCCAAGGTGAAAGAGGTTTGGTACAGAATAACAAATTGATCGGAAATTTCAGGTTGAGCGGGATCCCACCAATGCCTAAAGGTGTCCCACAAGTTGAAGTGTCATTTGATATCGACGCAGATGGGATCATCAACGTGAGTGCTAGAGAGAAGGTATCAGGTCAAGAAACCTCAATCACCGTTGTCGGTAATTCTGGCCTCACAGAAGAAGAGATTGAGAGAATGGTGAATGAAGGCGAGAAGTATAAAGAACAGGATCAGGTTAGAAAGCGCAGAGTGGAGGCTGCTACTAATGTCAGTCTTGTCGTAAAGGATACTGAGAGTGCCATCGCTTCCTTCTCAGACATCATCAAAGAAGATGAAGATTATCAGATCATGCTTGAAAAGATTGAAGAGGTCAAACAGTCGGTGAAGGAAGCAAGGGATGGCGCTGAAGTGTCAGTAGCTGATTTGAAGAAGTTATCTCAAGAGTTACAAGATGTTTCCATCAAAGTGTTCCAGCGTGTTGCGCAGAAACAAAGCAAAACGAAGTAATGATGTACATAGGGTGTATTAAAATGCAATGCAAAAAGTTGTATCGTTTTACGTACGAGAAATTCACCAGAATCTTAGCCTTCTGTACCAGCTCTTCTGCTGCTGTGGAGTTACGGCACTAGTCTCGTCAAGGGCCCTCTGAAGCTCCAGCTCTTTGAACTGAAGCTGTTCTGTGCTGCTGTTAGTAAATGAACTATATTGAAAGTCATAACGCTTACTCTGCAGTTCCTTTTCACGCTCTTCGTACTCCAAATTCCACCACATGAGGTGGTAAGTTAAATACACTGTTGAACTGATAACCAAGGTCAACAGGATAGGCCTCGTGAAATCTGAGAGCTTTGGTTTCTTCAGGCGTATGTTAGAAGATGATTATAAGCGAGAGAAGCTGTACATACAGCTTCATCTTCGAGACGTTTCTTCTCGAGCTGCTCGATGTCTGCGAGTTTCCGTTTAATCATGATGTTCAACTTCTCGATGTCTTGGGCATTTTGGTTCTGAAGCTTCTTTGATGTCGTGAGTGTTCTCAATACACCAAGACCCTGCTTGCGTCCTAGGGAAATCATTATAGGTGAGGCAACGCGGAACATCTTTAGGTTTTTGTTCTCCTTTGAATGGTGTAGGTTGTCGGAGCTTATGATGTTTATTTTCCACGCTGATCACCAAACCGCGGATCTTCCCCATGAAAAACAAACAGGACAAACCAGCCACGACCCACAGCCAACGCAGGCCACTACGACCAAAAAGCCTCGACAGATTTCACAGTCTCTGGAATGCCTTCCCTTGACATGTCGCCACCATCGCCAGAACCCGTGGAGCTCCTGGAGACCGCATCGTTAAGGTCTACACCTAAACCCTCACCCACAAAAAGACAGCTGCACCACCGGCTAATACAACTGGATAGTCCACGATTTTCGTCTCAGTACTCTACGACTTCAACCAGATCACGATCCAAACGCTTTGATGAGCGCATCCGAAGCAGATTCAGTGCTCTAGTACACACACCCGAGATAGACCCGTTCACAGCATCATCGACAGCCAGGGACAAGGACCCGGTGAGGATCAAAGACCTCAAGTGGGCGAACTTGAATACGTTAAACACCCTTCTACGATCGACGCACTCGAGATCTATATATGGTGATCCCACTTGTGTGACAGCTGGCGATATCGTGGCGCTAGGGACATCCAAGGGCTATGTCCTGGTGTTCGACTACAGACAGATCCTGGTCGCAGAGCTGGGAAAGGGCACTGATGCTCTAGTGTGGGGAACTGTGACATCAATGACGTTGTCTTTGGACTCTACACATATAGCAGCGGGTTACGATTCTGGTGATGTCTTGATATGGGATCTGAAGTACACAACGAGGCCTAAAGTGCACATTGAACCATTGAAGGAAATAACTGATGTGAGCGATGGCCATATTAAGGGTTCTGCTATTAAAAGCTTGACCTTCATTGGAAAGAGGCATACTGTGCTCGTATCTACAGATGTCAATGGTATGGTTATGTATCATCAATGTAACAGAGGTGTTTTAGGATTCACAGTTAACACGAGAAGAATACTCGGGAAGTATGAAGATATCGAGCCAATGAAGCTCTCTAGTATACTTGCATGTGCTGCCTTACCACTTGGTACGTCTGTTCAGTATACCGATAAACTGGGGTTTGTTGCGGTTATGAGTACCAGTTCCCTTCTGATTCTTTCTACCACAAATTCGGTTAAGACTCAATTCAAGACTGGAAGACCGAGCGTTATGGATAGCACGCTGCCAAAATCTGGATGTCTTGCCTGGTTTCCTGCTGTTGTATTGAAAGAAGGTGTGAAATTACCTGCCAGGTTGGCATACTGTTTCAATAATGTCTTAACCGTCTTGGAAGTATCAAGCATTGGAGAAACATTACAGTTTGAGTCTAAAAGAAGATGGGTTTCAGGCGAATCTATCCTTGGTGTCCAATGGGTCAATCAATCCATCCTGGCTCTAGTCTCGAACACACAGCAATTGACATTGTTGAATGAGAAGAACATGAAAGTTACAGCTACCGTTGACCTCCTGCCAAAGCATTTATACCGCCATGATCTGTATTCTCGTCTTTTTGCTCATGCTGATCTGTTGGACGATTTCAGTAATAGTTTCAAAACTTTCAAAGGAAAGCTGTTCCTCATTGGGAAGTATGAGGTGTGTATCGGATCCGTACCGTCTTGGGTTGACCTTTTACTTGACCTCATTAACGAAGGGAAGTATATCAAAGCCATAGAAGTCGCTACAAAGTATTACATGGGTGAAGGGGACCTCGAGACTATTGGAATACCAACAAATTCGTCAGAGAGACAAAGAATCGTCCTCAAATATCTCATCGATGTAATCAAGGCATCAGCCACGCATGTTCTCAATTCTGATTTGGTGAACATAAACGATTCCGAAGTGGTCAGAGAATTTCTCCATGTTGCTATCAGGGCTCTCATTTCCATAAATGCGGGATCTGTTGTGTTTGAAGAACTCTTTGACATCTTCAGGGATGGTCACCTGGAGTATTTCTTTGAGGCATTAGAACCCTTTATTCTCAATAGAAGCTGCAGGAAGCTGACGCCAGTGATACTGAAGGAGATGGTGAGGTACTATACCTCAGTGGATAAGAAGGAAGTATTGGAACAGAGCATATGTCTCTTGGATATTCAGAGCCTGGATATCGATTTCACACTCTCTCTCTTGAAGAAGAATCACCTGAGGGATAGTTATACCTTTATCTGGAATGTCTTGATCCATGACTATATCACCCCATTTCTGGAGATGATACAAGAGGTACAAAGGAACTCCGAAGATGCTTACAAAGTGTTTGGCTACCTTGCTTATATTCTAACAGGCAGACAGTACCCAACTGAGGATTTGATTAGAGAACCTGAAGCAGAAGATACCAAATTATCACTCTACTTTGTTCTTTTCAATGGATTGCCTATTATCTATGAGAATGGGAAAGTGAAAGTTGACGAGTCAATCGACTCTGGGATGGCATTTCCGTATTTGCATCTTTTGGCGAAGTTTGATTCTAAGGCTTTTCTATCTGCAATGAATGAATGTCTAGAAGATTCACTTTTGAACGACGATGAGATTGTACATTGTGACTGCAAGCTGAAACTGAATCGACAGTTCATATTTCAAATCCTTATTGAACTGTTCAGTTCTGATATCTTTGATGACTTTGATCGCTTGAACTTTGCCATCTTTGTTGCAAGAAATTATCCAAAGTTTCATCAGTTCATTAGATTATCAGAGAGAACACTGGATAACACGCTCAAAACACTATGCTCCTACGATGGTGATGAGGAGGAGACCAGAGAAGACTGCGAGCTCAGTCTACAAAGTTTACTCTCAGCATATCAACCTCCCAATAGAAATGAGTTGCTGAATGTTTTTGAGAAGTCAGGATTTAATGATATTCTGTTGAACCTGTATCTTAACGACCGCAAGTACTCCAAGGTCTTTGAAGTTTGGCTCAGATTGGACAAAGGAAATTCTATCGATACCACTGATGGAGTCTTAGAGAAGTGCTTCAAGTCAACGGTGAGCATGCCTAAAGAAAGAGCTTTGCTTGAACAAGTCATCCGGGATAACCTCACAGAAGTGATCGAATCTGATACTTTCAAAATTGTTAAGATACTGAATAAGTACGCCCCAAAGATGCATAAGCTGTGCCTCGATATAACAGATGCTCAGCTGAAATACCTATATCTGTTTGCCCTTGTGCAATTGGAATCCCAAGGTGACTGTAAAGTATCAGTTGATGAGAGAACAGAGTATGTCAAATGTATGGGTACCTTTGACAAGCATTCGCTGCTCACGTATGTCCAGACTCTCAACAAAGCTGACATCAACATCGACAAGTGTATCTCCGAATTACGTGAGGCTGGGTGCGTAGAGACCATAGTCTACTTACTCAACAAGGATGGCAATTTTAAAGGATCTCTAGAGGAAGTCATTGCCTATATGAGGCAACTACTGGACAGACTGCCTTTGATTGTTCAACGATCTGATAGGGAAGAGTTGGATCGCGTTGAGAATGAACTATGGCAGCAACTTCGCTCAGGTATCACGTTGGCTAATCATGATGGTCCACAGACGCAGACGACTACTGGAACCCATTTATCGTTGAATGAGGACATGTGGCTGTCACTCATCAACTTCATTGTCGACCAGCTGAAGAGATTTGACACTGGTCAACATTCTCCTAAAGCCGTTGATATTGTAAAAAGGCTACTTCAAGATCTCTTTTCAAGTCTGATTAATACGAGATCTCAGATCAGCAGTATTGAAATAGATTCCAATGGCGTGAACAGATCTCACAGCTCATTCTTGAAGATTTTTACTGAGTTTCTCAACTCATCGTCGGTGCACGTCACTGTTCTGGGTGATGTTAGATTTGTGACTAACGAGATTTTCTTGGCCCTTTCATACGAAAAGAGTATTTTGACTATAACATCGAAGTTGATTGATGACGATATATATCAGAATATGGAACGGCTTGCGGAGAATAATCTTGTCGGATGGTCAGCATTAAGATTTGAATGTGATGCATGTGGTAAGATCATCTGGGGCCGTCACTTGTCTCCTGATATCCACCGTAGATGGGAGGAGAGACAGAAGCATCCCGAGCTGGGAAATGTGAAGGATGTGAATGATCTTGTTACGTTCAATTGTCGTCATTGCTATCATAGAAGCTGCTTAGAGAAATTTGGTAATAAAGACAGCTACAATTGTGTTATTTGCTCTAGTGAGAACCAGAGACCCGACGGAATAGATGTACCGTTTGAAGATATGGAACAACATATTTATTAGTACTGTGTAATGACATGGTTTGAGTTTTATCTGGTGATAATTTTTGGTTTTTGTGTCCTGATCTTTGTATTCCTTCACAAGAAGCGCATTGGTGAAAACCAGCTACGCCTCACGCATGTTAGATCTTACATACCACCAGGTGTCTTCAAGCAATGTTGCTCTCTTCTTTGTTCATCTGGGGGTTCACTGCCATGCAGCTCACCTACGCAGCTCCAGCTGATGATATGTCCAACACCGAAGTCGCTGGGTTTGGTCCTGATCTCAATGCCAGCACGAAGAATATTTGTGACGGCGAAGAGCTTGAGATGCTCACCATTTGTGCTAGGGAGGTTCTTGGTAAGTTGGATGACTGCAAGCCTAATGATTTGGTTTGTGAATGTTGTGCCTTGCAAAGCATGAAGCGAGACTGTCTTGGTTTATGCCCAAGCACAGTAAGTGGCAACTTTTTGGTTGTCTTGTATGATGACTGTGAAACTATGAATGATGTCAATGTTTGTAACCTTTCATTCAAGACGCATAATATGCAGGTTGCGAAGCTCTTAAGGCCAAATGTTCATTTGCCAGTTGAAGAGAAAGAGCCTAGATTTATTGTACAATCTGTGTTGGTGAACAGTTCTAATGAGAGTACTCTAGCTAGCAATTTGGACCACGCAAACAGACTTGACTCTAACCAATCGAACACAGCAACCTATAATATGGCTATTGACTCTTCTAAAGAAGAAGAGAGTGGCGCATATGTGTTACAATGTCGTCTTCCGGGGGTGCTTGAGGGTATTTTCGTTATCTTCATTGTTTTTTCGCTCACAGAGTTGTTCTGAGATGCTTAACTAGAGCGAAAGTTTGGTCTAATAAGCTGCTGAGAACTCAGCATTCTACAAACCGAGGCTGAATTCTAGCCTTGATCCTTTTAATGAGATATGATTTAATATACTTTGAAAGATTCATTTTTTCTCCTCGTCCATCCATTCCAATGTTCTCTTGATACCTTCTTCGATATCCACATTTGGCTTATAGCCCAAGATAGTTTTCGCCTTTGTGATATTATGATAACGAATAGCACATACCACTTTAACTCTGAATGGTGTCAAACCTGGTTCCTTTTTTAACAGCTTGGAGAAGAACACGGATAAGTAACCTGCAACAATTGCAACAGGTCTTTGAAGAACGATGTTATACTTCTCAATGTGTCCATCTTGTTTCCAAACGGCTCGAGCCAATGTCCAGAAATAACTCGGAGAGTCATTTGTGATAAAGAACACCTCACCACCAATCTGCTTCTGCTTTTCAGTGTCCAATATTTGTTGAGCAGCCAAGACGTGGGCGTCTGCAACGTTTCCAGCATATGTCCAGTCGAATAAGTTGTTGTTATCACCAATCTGGAACTTCGATTGACCCATAGCCGCCACCTGTCTAAGGCCTGGAACTAACTGACGATCGCCTGGACCAAAGATACCAGCTGGACGAAGAGCCACTGTCAAGAAACCATCTTCGAAGGAGTTTGCTCTCAGAACCATCTCTTCAGCCTCTGCTTTTGTCTTATTGTAACCATCCATTGGCACTTTTGGTATTGGCCAGTTCTCATCGGCATTTGAGATGTTTTGACCGTTGAAGATGACACCAGCGGAAGAAGTATACACCAATGCCTTGACACTGGCTTTCTTAGCGACATTGATCACGTTCTGTGTACCTTGGACGTTGACCTTTTCATAAATCTCTTGCTTTTGACCATGGACTGGAGAAGCAGAGTGGACGATAACGTCACAATGGGATTGCTCTATAGCTGAGAGGACATCCTTAGAGGACGTGATGTCACCTTGATGGAACGTGATGTCGTCTTTGGTGAATGTGAAACACTTTGGCAATGTCTCAGGCAATGGGCGAAGATCAAAGACGTGGAGCTGTGGTCGTGGTGCGAGTTCAAAGAACTGCTGTATCAAATGAAGGCCGAGGAAACCGGAACCACCGATGAGAAGGACTGAATCGAGAGACATTGGAGGTGGGAACTGGGACTCTGGAGTGACGAACAGCGTGCGAAAGTGCTGTTCCTGAAGTCTTTTGACTGGTCTAAGGTAGGCCTAAAAGCATGGGACGTTTTCGATGTTTTTCGTTCAGTTTCGTTTACGCGCGCCTCCAATAACGCAAGAAGAGCGAGAAAGATCTTGGAATATCTCAATGGCTACTGGGATGGAAGAAAATGGGATATGAAGTCTCCATTATGAAAGTTTTTCTGATAAAGGCCCATTCTTGGTCTCCTAGGCATTAAATTAACAAAATAATGGGAAATTGGACCTGTTTCGATGAGACATGAATTCATCACTATGTACAAGTATCTATGTTATATCAGCTAGTCTTTGAGAGAGCCTGCTCGAATTCTTTGGCCTTTGCCTCCATTTTCTCTCTCTTCTGCTCCTCTCTCATCTTCTGTTTCTGTATTCTTTCTAACTTCTTCTGGTCTTTCATTACTCTCTTATCTGCCTTCTTGTTATCGTTGACCTTTGGTGAGACATTCATGATAATCTTGCTCTTTATATCGCCAGAGATATCGACATCAGCGACCTCGCGGAGGAGTTCTTTGATGAATTCCAAAGTTTTTTCCCTCTTCAGTTTCTCCAAATCATGCAGTTTGGCAACATCTTTCGAGGCACCCACTTCAAAGGCACCTCTTAAATCTTGTAGGTTATCCTTCGAGTCTATGGCAATGGTGAGCTTGAATCCCTTTTGTAGTTGTGAGGTGATCTCATTTTTCTTCTGGTTCTCAAGATCGGTTTGAGAGATCTCCCATGACACTTTAACAAACTTGACATTTCCGTCTCTCTTCTTCTCTTTTGTACGCCCATATAACTTAGAAATCTCCACTGATCTCTTTTCAGCAAAGGTCTTCAAAACTGCTTCTTTGCTCATCTTTCTCACGACGGGGTATCTCTCACCTTTGAGTTCCTGGACATCAACAAGGTCGATGGTTTCATCGTCCGCGAGGGATCTCATCACGTTTTTCATATGAGTCTTCTTAGGAGCACCAGTATCAAGCAAGAGTACGTTAAAGTGTTGGTTCACTTCATGTAGACGCTTGAACAGATCGGTATAGAATTCATTCTCACGAAGTGATAAAGATTCCGTGTATTTGAAAGACTCTGGTTTGAACTTATAGAAGGGGTCAGAGTTTCTCTGCGGTGGTTGACGAGACGGCGATCTTTGTTGGTTAGCCTTGGGCATCTGTGATCTCATGTTATCATTTTTTGATCTGTATGATTGTTGTTTGGGCTGCTTCTTCAGAGTGCTCTCTTGTAGCTGTCTGAAGAGGTCTGTACCCTTCTTCGAGTTTGGGATGCTCTTCAAGAGGTCCGTGATGGAATCAGAGTAGCAACGCACCAAGGGTCTGGTGGGCCTCAGAGGAGTCTTCTGTATGAGTGATAGCATCTGATGTGGCCCACTTCTATTCTGTCTTAGTTGGAGAAGTGAGTGCATAAATTTGCACCCGATCGATGGAAATAAAAGAAATAAAAATACCAGAGACGAGAGTCGAACAGGAAGCGACGGCGCTGTATAGTTCTCAATTTCGGCCTTCTTATGCCCCTTTGTGCTCTCCTGGCGCAGTGGGGAGATTTCCTTGAAGAGTCTGTATGGACCTGTCAACAAAAGGATGAATTTCATCAACATTTTGCAGGTGGGAAATTCGGTGATTCACACTGTCCGACAACCATTTTCTCTTGAGAGAATCCAGGCGAGGAACTCGCTGGGTATGGCCATAAGAAATTCGTCCTTAACTAGGGGCATGGGAGGCTATACGGACAGTTGGCTCTTTGCAAGGGCTATTGAGTGCAATATACAGACTGCTCACTACGGTGAGTGGAACGCGATACCGATTACTTCTTCAAGGATTTTTTTTTTATTATATTATATAAAATATTTGACATTTGATAGACGATCTTAGATCAACAGCCTATGACGATCTATCAAGCATTTTTGATTGATCATTATTCGTGATCTCCGTATCGAAAGGTTGATTGAAAGCGCTGTACAAAATCGCGATTAAGACAGTCAATATATCCTAAACTTCTTCCACCGCAACAACGAACCGAACTACCGACACCACGAGATACTCACACAATGATCATCAGCAGTATAAGAAGAATCTTCGCTTCTGTTCGCACGGAGGAACAGGAGAAGATGTACTCTCGTAAGGCCGTATGTATTTTTCTCTCTGTTTTCTGAACGCCGGAAGGATACCTTTACTGACATCTCCCCAAGTTCTTCAACCTCCTGGGGTTCCTCGGGTCCTGTGTGATATTTTCATTCGTTGCCCAGAAGCTTGCAAGACAACCACGTGAACTAGCTGCTGTTGCTAAGGCTCTGGCGTTGCAGAACGCCATCACAAAGTGAGGATTGAACTACATAATAAAGCAAGTCTTGAGAACTACAGCATGTGAACTATATATCATCAATGAAAGGTTCGATTCATGAGAGAATATACAAGACTGCGTGTCAGCAGTAATGAGATGAACCTGTTAGGTTTTGTATGCGATGTTTAGTCATAATGAAACAAAAATGCAAAAAAGGGAATTAAAAAAACCATGAAGAAGAAATAAAGACATTAGGACATCAGTTGAGTAAGAAGTTCTTTGCCATCTCATAGGAGGTCCATGCAATAGCTGTGGATGGGACATTGGAAATCACTCTTGGTTTCAGACCTCTCCAGAAACCTTTCCCGCCATACAGTTGATATATCGTCTTTGCAGCTTTCGACAAGGTGTTTGAATCTCTGATCTGTGGATTCGTGGATTCACCCCGCACTTGTAAGAGCGTCTTTATACAATCCAATGGGGTGGTAATAGCTGCACATGTGGCACCTGATAACCCACCACAGAAGCAATGGACAATTGGGTCATAAGCGTTCGTTGGGTTTAGGATCTTTGTAGCGGACTCATATATGACGAAGTTGAATGCTGCGAATGGAATGTTCATCGCCACCGTAGTTGGATATGAGTAGTAGAAACTCTTGAAACCTTCGACCTTGTACATATGTTTAGCCAATTGAGACATGTTCATATTATTTGAACCCAATTGCATTCTCTGTTTCAACGTGTCAAAAGGATTCATCAATGCATCCGCAGCTATAGTGGCACTTGAACCTGCAACGGCAGTGGATACTAAATTGAAATTATCCTTATCCTTATCGTCGATCAAACGTCTTTTCACAAACTCATAAGTGGCATAGTATACAGCATGTGCAGGACCAGCACCCATAATCATAGAATTCAGGCCTTTAAACAGGGCAACAGCACCCTCTGAGGCACTGATCCTCGTAATGGCATTCAGCACACCTGTATACGTTTGACCTTGCGATTGCATTCTGGTCTTGATGGCATCAACTGGGAACATCACACTGTGCTCCATGATACCAGCAAAAGCACCTGCAGCTAGCTGTGCTGTCATGGTCGCGCTCTCTGGAAGAGCTTCGTAGTCAACCTCGTCCATCTGGTCCAGTTGTTGTCTCTTCTCAATTGGGTGTGACGATGTATGAAAAGTTTCAAGGTTTTTTTTTGTTGATCGTCGGCATTTACAATGACGGTGCTTTTTTTTTCATGCCGGGGCCGGACTCCAAAGTGGTGACAAATGAGATTAATAAAAGAAGCTATTGGGCGTCTGCCTAAGGTCTATTGTGATTGTTGGTTTCATAGATGCTGTAAAGTACGTGGTTGTACACATAGTCCTTTCGAGGTCCAGAATTTGACAGATGTTTTGGAAAATCGAGCCCTGCCGTCGCTTAGATACGATCTGATAATGCAGATGGCTGTTCTGTAAGAGATACTGCGAAGGTCCGTTCCATTAACCTATCTAAAGTAAAAGTATCTCTGTATTGTCCCTACTAACCAAATCGGGTCTTTTAGAAGACACCCTTATGTTCTGGAACCAATGAGATCACCTTACCAGTGTTTATAACGGTTTTGACATTCTCAACGACAAATTCTTCCATGGATTGAACAGTCTCAATGGTATGAGTACCCATGTGTGGTAGAGCAAGAACATTTGGCAGAGTCACAAGCTCCATGTTTGGAGTTGGTTCATTCTCCAACACGTCCAACCCAGCAGATCTAACCTTCCCATTCTTCAAGGCCTTTATGAAAGCGGTCTCATCAATAACAGCACCTCTAGCTGTGTTAACAACGACAGTCCCGTTCTTCATCTTCTCAAATACCTCATCATTGAACATATGCTTAGTGTTCTTGTTCAATGGGACATTGATAGAGACGATATCACTCTGTGCGAGCAGTTCGTCAAAGGAGACATATTCCGCATCATCTTCCAATTCTGGATCCAGTCTGTTTCTGTTGTAGTAAATGAACTTGGCGAAGCCAAATGGTTTGAGCTTCTTCATGATGTTTCTACCGATACCACCAAGACCGACGATACCAACCACTTTCCCCACTGGATCATGTGCGATTGGGGTACCAGCAGAGTTTGGATTAGTTGGCCATTTGCCACTCAAGAGTCTGTGATGACCCTCACCAAAGTTTCTCAGGGCACCGAGCAAGAGGAAGACGTGTGTGTCAGCAGTAGCGTCATCAACAATAGATGGAACGTTAGACAATTGAATTTTACGGTCAGCTAAAGCGTGAGCATCAACTTGGTCATAACCCGCACCACAGTGAGACACAGAGACCACAGATTCAGG
This sequence comes from Williopsis saturnus, assembly GCA_003709245.3. Lineage (NCBI taxonomy): Eukaryota > Fungi > Ascomycota > Saccharomycetes > Phaffomycetales > Wickerhamomycetaceae > Williopsis > Williopsis saturnus. Next base: position 90,943 of record PPNR03000015.1, read on the forward strand.
CAATTGACTAACAAGCTCTTCATCGAACAACCCAGTTTGGTTCGCACTTCCAAAAGTACGGGTAATGTATTGGACATTAGAGTACTTGCCTTTCAAGTTTTGGAGAAACTCTGCACGGTCCTTGGAATCATCAACTATAACAGTAGCCACTTTGCTCAATTGAGTCCATGCCTCTTGTGCGTAGGAGACTTCACCAAGACGGAGAACAATCGGTTTGACGGACATTATTATTTGGATCTCTTTGTTAGTGTAGTGTAGATAAGAGAAGAAGAGCGGCCTAGGTCTCTTTTATAAAGGCGATCGCGCTCCCGGATAAGTCTCCCCTTTTGAGTAATCTGTAGGTGGGGGACTCTGGTCCTTTAATAGACGAGAGGCTGGCATTTACTGTTGGAGGCGTCTGCAATGTTTACTGACTCTGCCAAAGACTCGGGAGTGATGAAATTCTTATCTACCCCTTGCTTATGGTTTGTTTTGACTTTTGTGTCAATGTACGGGGTTTGATATCCTGATGGGGAAGTGTTAGACGACATCTGGTTATTGGTAGTGAAGGGAGTTTAACACTTAACAGTGAACAGTGAAACTCTTTGATGATTGTTCAACAACAATTCAAATAGTGATTCCCAGTGCTCCATAGCCATGAGGAGAAACTACAAATCACAACACCAAACGGATTATTAATTGTCCGAATTTCCAATACCAACGTCTATGGACAGAGCAAAAATACACCACGATAATCAATACTCTATGTTATACTCAATTGTATACTCTATAGTACGGATGTGGATATACCACTACAATACACGTCCCAAACGCCGGACCCTGTTTTGATTGGGCCCATTTTACGCCCTTTTCCGAACTTCGTTCATCTCACGGGAAGAAGGATAGTTTTGATCCTGTTTACTCCTTCCATGAAGATGGTTCTATTGTTCATGGGGTTTGGTGATTTGTAAAGAATCCCTTCTAGTTCCAGCTTATCATTAAGGATATGTAAGAAGTGACATCTGGTGGTGAGTAGAACAGGTGGGGGCGGGAGGTGGGGTGTTTAACCTTTCTTCCTCAGCCTAGCTGGTGAAAAGCTCCTCTGCCTACGGTTGGAGGGCTACTAGGCAGCTCCTCTGCTTGACTCTGCCTAACCTGTTCCGCCCGCTTATTGGTCGGCGATACCACCAAATGGGCTGCAGGGCGAACCGAGTGAGGGGCTACGCAGGAGGTCATTCACGTATGAAAAAACCCATTCGGAAAGCGGTTTTTGTATAACGATGGCACCACCAGTACCCGTTCCCAACTGTCTATAAAAACGGGTGAATGCCCTCTCATGGCATCACAGGCATAATTTGTAATACACTTCCTTACTTCACAGAATAATGCTCGCAAGAAACACCCTTAGAATCTCTGCAAGACTCATCAACACCTCATCGAGAGCCGCGGCACATGCCCTGGAGCCAAACCACCCAGCGGCAAAGAAGGCCATCGAGGCGGCAGGTAACTCATTTGCATCCTTTGCTGAGTACCGTAAGTCTGCCATCTACCACGGGCCTTTGAAGAAGAATTTCATCTTGAAGTCCAACGGTGAGATGAAGCCAGTTGCTGAAGAAGAGAGGGCCATCTTCGCTAAAGCCGCCAGAAACAGCGCTTACAGAGAGTGAATTATCTTTTACACTTTCTAATATTATTAATATACCATGACACTATTTCATGCTCAGCTGGACTGAGCTTTCTTCGCCTTTTGCCATCCAAATGGATGAATTTTTTCTTTATCTTCATTTTTTGTGGCGGTTTTATTATGCTTGGATATTTTGGGGCACATAGAGATGGGGCGAATGTTAACGCGACCAACGAATACACAAAAAGTTTTACACACTAGCAAGAGTACAGTTGTAGCATGAGGCTTTTGCTTCAAGCCAGTAGATCTGGTCCTTCGCTAGCGTCACTAAAACAGAGTCACCGCATGTGAACCACACCTTGGACGGTTGACGTGTGATCACAGTTCATAAAGCTCATCACACAGCAGTGACACGCATGAAGAGATGAATTGGGCAACTGAACCGATTTCTTGATTCGCTTTAGCCGGAAAGGACCTACACAAGCTGGTACCGAAGTTCAGACTCCACATATTAACAAGAGTCCGGACCAGGAGTACTACGCCACATACAGTGTTATCAAAAGTCGTTTATGATAAGAGTTTGTCCCACCAGTCCAGTTTGTCTCGCTATCTACTCTTCAGCCGTTTATTGTCTGTTAGACAAGAGAATACAGTGGAGCATGTATTTCGGACGTAAATGAATTATCGCAGAACAAATCTTTTTAATACATCAAAGATTAATAGCGAAGGTCCATAATTGTGGCTGTCTTGGTTACTCTGATTACATATGCATCTACTGCTAAGATGGCAAGCCACTTTGACATGATGATACCAATGAAATCGGAATAAGATGCAATAATCAATGAGGAACGGCTTCTCTTGTCGAGACAGCATGAACTCTGAATTAAAAGTTTACTGACGAAATAGGAGATCGAATTTCATGTTTGACAGAACCTCTGTATGCATCTGGACGATTAGTATATCCTTTTAGGCCGATCGATTAAACTAGAGTGCTTCGAAGACCACTAAGGTGGAAATTTTTCCTATAAACCATAATGACAATCATCGATGTCAAAAATGGATATCAAAGGCAGAACTAAATCTTGTAATCCAGTCATATGTCTGCCAGTCATAGCTTCCAGCTACTTTTGTCCTAGACCTTACTTATGTCCTATGTTAAGATTCGCCTTTCAATCTGTGTGATATGCATATGAAACTGAAAAGCACAAAACAGTTTATGCACTTCTGAGTATACGTCTTTTCAAAATACACTATATACCCAGCTCGCTACATGTCTTGGATTAGCCTGTGCCTTACGCCGCCCTTCCTTCGTGGTTGTCCATTTGTCTGCTGCGTCCCACATAACACAGACATGTCGCTATTATCAAATTTGTCCCAGGACAAACGTTTTAAATTTTATGCACCTCTGAGCACCGGCTAACGGTGGAGGAGTTGCGACCGTTTGAAGGCCCGCACCTTTTTAAAAATCCCCGATTTCCCACATGGAGAGAGCAAGAGAGGCAAGGTTCAGGCTCAAGAGTTGCAAAAAGGGTCACCAGGACACTTCCCTATAATATCAACACACACAGTCTACACATGTCATACCTTGATTCACTCCCCACATCACCTGCTGCAGAACCGTTCACCTTCACCATAGACGGAGTGGATGAGCCAGAGTGTGTCTTTCAAACGCCACTGTCCCCTGCCCCAGGTGACCATTCCGCAAACACTTCGGCTCCAAGCTTCGAGAGTATCCTTAGTGGTAAGAGCGTTTCCCCCTTTTCACGAGTCGCCTTTGCTGACTTCCTCAGGAAGATCCACTGTTCTGAGAACCTGGAGTTCCTCATAAGTGCTGATAACTATCTCACAACAACAGATGATACGACGAGGAAGCATCTATGGCATTACATCTATACAAATTTCATCTCTACATACTCTCTGAAAGAGGTCAACATCCCACATGACGTGAGATCCACTTTGAACAGTTATTTTGAGAATGATGCTCTTCCTTGTGACGGTGTTATCATTCATTCTATGAATGTAATCAAGGAGCTCCTGAGAGATGCGTATTTCCAATTCATCCAACATGTCAGGCGCTTGAAAAGTGACAGCTACTTCAGCGATACTACCAACTCTGAAGTTGTTGATGAGAACTACTCTCTTTTCCCAACGCCAACCGATGAAGAAGGCCCTTCAACTCTGAGAAGAATGTCTGAACATGATCCGCTGGATACAAGACTCCCTTCGGCGAGATGTGTGTCTCCTCTGAGTGCAAGTGAGATGGTGTTGATCGATGTTCGCCAGCGGATCATTCCTCGCTCTTCAGATGCTATTGACTACTCATCAGACGATTCCAGGGAGAAGAAGGATTCAATCATCAGTTCGAAATCGCTAAACGCGAAGAACTCAAGCTTTACTGAGAGTACTGGATTGAAGAAACTTGCAGGCAAGTTCAGATGGAGACGGATGTCTTCAAACTCTTCTTCTGGTTCACAGTGAGAATACCTCTATGGCCTTTTTAACGACTTCATTTGTCTCTAGAGGGACTCCTCCTGTCACCATTAGAAGTCTGGCGTCCATCGTATGCATATATTTTTAATGGGATAACGGTTCATGATCAACAACACGCCTTGCTGTAGAAAAAACGTGCTACACGGGAGAGGTTAATTTCCTTGCGTAGGCGAAAACTATGCATGTCTAACAATTTTAAACACATGTATGTCGTGTTTAGCGCTTTTATTTCAAAGCCTGTGTTTAGTTCATTGAGAGTGACTTCAGCTCATTTTAAACGCCCACGTTCTGTCATATAATACTACATTGTCACATACCTTCTCCCCACATCGATAAGAGTTTAGCCGCGTGAGTGGAACAGCAGGACGCAGCACAATAAGTTTAGGCCATAGGTATGCTGCTGGCCTTTGACAGCTTCCGGGTACATACTCTTTGGTGGTATTTGGAACTGTATGATCATGGCGAAGCCGTTGAGACACAAGAATGAGAAGAAGTGCTGTTCTATACAAAACGCTGTACAAGCTAAGATATAGAAATATAATATAAAAACTAAGTGTTCCAGAGCCATCCATTGTACGGGTATGATGTATGTGTAGTGCACTGTACTCCTATAATACATTCCTAAACAGTTTGAAATCATCCGTCATTCATGAGCACGTGCCTGAACTTCTTCTTATGTTGCCTCAAGATATATCCTCTTTAAGTAGTAAGTACTAACTACACGAACACCAGTCGATTCTAGACACTAGTGACCTGGCCTAGTGACCAGGCATCGCTTGAATGGAGTCGTCTTGCGCTCTGGTCGTGTAACACGTTCTCTCATATCATACCCGTAAAAAAACACTAAAAGAATTGTGCGCGCGAGGGCTTTATTTGAGGTCAGGACTGAGGACTAAGTAAGGTAGGTTGTAAATCTCTTATTTACAGGGAGGACGCATACAAATCTCGGTTACAGCGTACTCAATACCTATTACCTAGAGATAACGATTTTTTTTGTTTTTCGGTTTAATCCTTCTTGTAGGAGGGGGGGACTTATCAGCGGCTATCGGTGCATTTTGGATTTGATGTTGATCGTATCGTAGTTATCTGGACAGTTGATAAGATGGAGACCATCAAGATCGGCAGAACATGGATATCTATCGTTGAGGATTCCACTAATACTAAGGCTAGTGGAGGGGGAGGGGGAGGGGGTCACAGGGCCAAGATGTAAATACGCAAGTTCCTGAGCTGAATATTGTTAAGTTGAACACCCCAAATGGCTTGCCATGAAGTTTCTACTTCTATCTGCAATTTCGCGACCTCTCCACCATAAATGTACGAATAGCATAACAAGTGAATAAAGCAGTCTCTGTTTCAAGTAGTATCTATCAGTGTTTTAGGATAATTGCCATCTGCCTCATGCTCCTCGTTAAGATCTCTGTCTCACGCGCTCTACACAGATCAAGACGGCGTTTTAACTCATAACAAGGATCTGTAGTTGGCTTTGCATTTCACGCCTTCATTTGTCCGTTACTATTGGGGGGAACTTGGCACCTGAAGAAGTCACGTCATGCAAGTGTATAACTGTTTCTGTCATAGCCCTTGCGTCTAGATGGCCAGAGAAAACCTCATTTTGCTTGAGCGTTTGGATGTAATTTTTGTGCCATAACTTTATCGTACGTTGAAATTGGTTTGAGGTGGATGGAGATTTTAGAGTTCTTTGTGCTTGGCAAAACCGGTACCGAATGGTGGTTTGTCCCATCTCTTAAAGTTTAGTTTATGGGGAACATCTGGGACTTGTTAGCCAAACATGGGGGGAATATGGATAATAAGGATGACAACTGGGTTCAGCGGTGCAAATTGTATGTCTGGAGGGGAACGTGTATATATTTCTCATTTCGGTATAGGTTTCCAGTTAAGCCGTTCACAGGAGACAGGGCCGTTTTCACTGTTGCGCACTATGAGCATGTGACTTGCTCTGTCCCAAATGTCTTAGATGTCCGAAACGCCCAGTTCAACGGGTTCTTTTGTCCCCCGTGACTTTGTCCCTGACTCGTCCCCCCTCCACTAGCCACACTTGGCCACACTTCGCCGGTTCATGCTTCATAGGTGTTAGACTAATAGCCGTTACTTTAATAAAACGGAACCCAGAGTCAAGACTCCAGAGGTATTGCTTCTTTTTTTGATCATCTGATAGTCCTTTCCGGTATTCAAAAGAGTTACATCCTCCCTCGACTACCGACAAAAATGGCTATCAAACCCATCACATGGACCATCAGCCCTGCGTGTGTGGTGACGATCGAAAAAATGTCAAATTTGAAAGGCTTTGATTGGGGAACAGAGTTCAGTTGTTGGACATCGGACATTTATGCAGGACTCTACGTGTTAGGATTACTTTCATAGAACAAAAAAAAAATAGACATGGACTCATTATCAAATTCAATTCATCAGCTCTTCTTCTGATCAAACCCGTTTGTTGAACTGCTCGAGCTAAAATCGCTGTCACTAGCCATTCGGGCTCTCTGTTTCAACAACTCTAACTCACTGTTGTTTCTTTGTTCACCTTTCTCCACAACTAGATTACGTAGTAATCTATTCTCCATTTCCAAAGTTTGGATCTTCTTTTCCAGCGTCATCGTGAGCTCAGTCAACTCACGGACACTTCTCTCGAGATGTTGCTCTTTTAACTTCTTCTTGATTCTGAATCTTGCAGATGCAGCTGTGTTGCGACGTCTCTTGTCAACTTCAATATCTCCAGTAGGTTCAACTTTAACCTCAGGTAGGTCTAGTGGGAGATGGTGCGTCAAAGAGTCGTTTCCTGTATGTGATGACCCCAGAGGTGAACCCATGATGGATGTCGACAGTGGATTCACCGAGGATGCACCTGGTGATGATGATGAGCCATGGAGTTCTGCAAAAGAGTTGAGATGTGCAGCTGAAGCAAGCATGGATGGTATTCCTTGGATCGACTGTAGACCGCCAGTGACTTTAGAGCCTTGGTGTTGTGCAATCAAAGCAGCAAGTGCATCAATCTGTGTTTGTGATAGACCTGCCGCGATTAAAGAAGACTGTGCGCCTGGTGGAACATGTACCTTAGGCAAGGTTGACAACAGATCGCTCGGCGTGTTGTTTGATGGTTGAAGCAGAGTAGAAGATGGTGAACTGTTGTTGTTATTGCTGCTACTGTTGTTGTTGCTCAAGGAGTTCAATGGTAGCATACTTGATAAACCTGAGTTGAAAGAGTGCATAGAAAGACCATTAGATAGAGAAGCACCAAAGTTGTTATTACTCAGTTGATTGAAAAGTAGGTTAGAGGCCTGGTGATTCGACGTGTCGTCCCTTTCATCCTCTGGCTTCTTTGGTTTCTCTTCGTCTGGAAAGATAAAGGAATCGTCGGCGAAGGCACTGAGCTCAGCAGTCAACCTCTCGTCGAGCTGCGAAGGGTCGTCGATATCTGGCATAAATGTATCAACGTAGACAAGCTGTTCCAAAAGAGCCGCCGGCGTGATGTTCTCATCGTGGTGATGAGCATGGGCGCTTGAATTTGTACCGTTATTCATCCTCTCTTTATAATTTGCTAATTCGACACCTCAGATGAGCAATCAACACCAAGCAAAAAAATCTGTGGGTCCGGATATATAACCTTTTTTTCTTATGTGGAAAATGGGCACCGTTGTGTGTTGCTGTATAAAAGGGAGCTTCTAGGTTCCCATTTCGGTGTTATTGTTTAGTCTTTTGATTAAAGTGATGGCTGTGGCTCTCAGATTTTTCTGTGGTGGCGCCACGCAATGTCACGTGCAATTGTTGACGCACGTGACTATGGCGCTGGCTGTTCGCTGGCGAATGTCGCATAGAAGGTTAGTCGGTTGACATCTGTCAATCGGTTCTATGAGTGTTCTCAACAATCTCAACAATCTTGACAATCTTGATAACTTTGAGATCTAGAGATTGGCGGCTATATGAACATTGAATAGTCACACCTGGGGCCCTTTTGCTGTATAAATTATAAGAGAAGTTAGACCACTGAGGTCTTAAAGGTCTGGGCTAGACAGTGAGCCTGATGCTTAACATTCACTTATAGATAATTTTCTATTGCACTATGACTCCTTTCTACGCTACCTTGACCAGCTTCATGTCGAAATGCCTAAAAGTTACCGTGAGCCACTGTGAATCTTTCACCGGTCCTTAACCACTCTTGTGGCTTTGTCTTAGATTTGGAAGCCACGATGACAGAGTTCATGTGGCTGAAATTCAACTGAACTGGAAGAAATGAAAGTCAATTAATGAATGAATCACTGGACAATCTGCATCTGGGACAAACGGCTCTTGGAGAAGGTTAAGAAGGTTGAGAATTTCACGCTTGCAAAAGAATTGATGAGAAGAGCGAGAGCATTTTGGGAGATACCACACGGGACCAATCCAATGAAAATCCCAAAACAAAACTGCTTTCGAGAGGGCTTTTGGACTACTATAGTCTATAGAACTTCCATTTCTTTGTTTCTTTGGCAAGATACCCCCTCAATAGACATTCAGTTTTTGGATCTTTTTTTTATAAAGTGCCCGAATGGTTTGTTTGGGCCGGCTCACAAGCAATGAGCTACAGCCCATCACTAGTCTCTATACGCTATAATACCCAACTGCAGCCCCAACATCTAAAAACCCCTGGGCCTGAAGCCCCCTCCGAAGAACAGTACAGCCATTCTAACAAAGTTGATTAAAGCCTGCCGGTGCTCGCAGCATCCACGATGAAAAGCCTCCAACCAATTGTGTCAAACCTTGATAAGAGAGAGAAGCCATCGTGTGGTGACTGAGTTAGATTCTCTATCTCGGAAGCATCCTGCCGTTGGGAAAACCCAGCCGAAGCGCAAGGCACACGAGCGGAGAGGCCTGTTGGGTCCCGGCGATGCATAAGATGAGGTCTTTAACTTCAAATATAAACAAAGAGTGAAGAAAGCCTCTCTTGACCCCTCTAAAGACATAAATGAGCCGTCCCAACCCACGATCCCACGCTTTTCAACAGTTTTTTTTACGTGGGGCCTGGGAGATAAAAATCGATCGCGATCCTCTGTCTTCTCCTACAACCAACAACAGCCCTTCAATTGACCAGAAATGTTGAAGAACACCCTCAGAATCGCCACCAGGCTACCTTCCAACGCCTACAGACTGGCACGTCTGCAGTCCACAAAATCTCCGCACAGTCTGGAGTCCGGCTCCAGCGATGGGAGCACTGCTGAGGATGCCTCTGCTACCGTTCTTGCTGATAGAAGAGATGCCTCCAGGGTGAGCGAGCACTTCGAGAACATGGGCCAGAGAGCCACCTGGTTGGTGGCATTGGCCGAGAGAAAGCGCCAGTTGGCCCAGGGGAAAGTGATTGACTCCTTCTCTTACAACACTCCTCAGACGCCAGTTATCCAGGATAAGACCCGTGCTGAGTCGTTCAGTTACTTGGTTTTGCCGTTCAAGGAGGACATCTGGCTTACTGATTTCTACGCAAGTGCCGCCGGAAGATTGCGTATGGGTCAGCTGTTTCAAGATCTGGATGCCCTTGCCGGAAGAATCGCCTATAGACATGTTAGCCCTGCGAGCCCAATCATCGTCACCGCCAGTGTTGATAGAATCTACATGTTGAAGAGAGTCGATGATATTCAAAACAAGAACTTCATACTTTCTGGTTCTGTCATCTGGACAGGTAGATCCTCCATGGAGATTGTCATCAAGGCCTCCACTACTGAGAATGAAGTGAAGGAGGACTTGAAAGAAGAGGACATCAACGAAGAGGATGTCTTCTTGACAGCTAACTTCACATTTGTGGCCAGAAACCCAGAGACCCACAAGTCATTCCCAGTTAACAGATTATTACCAATCAATGAGAAGGAATGGGTTGATTTCAGAAGAGCCGAGTCTCATAACGCTGCTAAGAAGTTCCTTGCCACTAAGGAGACCCTGTCTAAGAAACCACCAACCTCAGAAGAGTCTCAAATAATCCACAACATGTTCCTTGAATCCAAGAAGCTTGAGAACATCTCAGCTTTGCCAAAGAACATCTCCTTTATGAAGGACACAGAGACAAACTCCACTTCTTTCATGCAACCTCAATATAGAAACAGACATTCCTACATGATCTTTGGTGGTTACTTGATGAGACAAACTTTTGAATTGGCTTACTGTACTGCCGCCTCTTTTTCTCATGCCTTCCCAAGATTCGTCTCTCTGGATTCTACCACTTTCAGAGCTCCAGTCCCAGTCGGTTCGGTCCTCTACATGAAGTCCACTGTTGTGTACACTGAGCATATCCATGAGGCTGACCTCAAGCGTTCAGATGTCTCTTCTGTTAAGGAGCACGAGGATCAATTCGACGGCTTCTTGCACTTTGGCTCCGCTCCAGCTAACAGGCTGACCAACGACCCAGAAGACTTCTTGAACAGACCAGGTACTCTGGTCCAAGTTAAGGTTGACACTTCTGTTAGAGACTTGAACGATGAGAAGACCACTCCATCTGGTTCGTTCATCTACTCTTACTTTGTTCCAAGAGACTCCACCGAGGAAGGTTTGGCAGACCCAGGTTATTCTTCTGTTATTCCGGAGACTTACTCTGAGATGATGGAGTTCATTGAAGCAAGAAGAAGAGCCCAAGATACTGCTCGTTATGCTCAACAAATAAAGAGCCAAATCGCATAAACCAAGCTACTTATAGGCCGGCCCCATACTAATATATTCCAAACTTCAATCGTACTTCAGTGTAGTACTACAGACAACATCTCACTGTCCATTAATACATTAGAGTCAGAAAATAACCCATATACAAAAAGCAAAAACGCCTATAAATCAAAATAACGCCCTATTTCGAATGTCTCTTCATCTCACAAATCAGAGGGATTCAATTTCTGCAACTTCTCCAGTAGATTGGGTGGTATCATTGCTGATATCAGCCTGGGATGAACGACCTTTGTTTGTGAAGTTTCTCAACTTGGCCTTGGACTCAGATTGTTGCCTCGTCACAGTGCTTTTATCAAATGTGAATTGCGACTGCTCCTGCCATTGTACACCACCATTATCAGTATGAATCGGATAGAATTCTTCACCCGTACTACCACTATGTGCCGTTGTGAAAGAGACATCACCTTCAAGGTTACCATAGTCGTTAGGGTTTGGTGTGACCTCCTCTCTTAGGACATCCAAATTCGTAGATCTCGATGCCCTTTGTGGTCTTGAATCCTTGGCGAGTTCCACGATGTTTCCATCACTATCAAGTTTCTTGATGTTACCACTGTCATCTCTGGTCAAGATAGATGAGACTGTAGAGTCCAAGAATGCAGAGTCCCTGAAGTTCAAGCTGGACTTTCTCGGATCCCTCTTGATATCATCATCTTCAGCCAGCCTTATACTAAAAAGCTCGTTGGTAGAAACAGTGGCCAATGAGTTCAACGATTCTCTGTTGATTTTGGAATCGACCGTCTGTCTCCAAGATCTCTTTGGTACTGAAGATTCCTGAGGAGCTGCCACCAAGTAGTCGGAGCTCTGGGCTTGAAGTGCATCATGGTACAACGAGTCACGGCTCTCGTCATCGACAGATTCAAAAGAGGCAACATTGGTAGTGGATGAAGTTGTAGAACCATGTTCAAAATATTCTTTCTCATCTAATTTCAAAACATTGAGAGCACCCAATCTCTGTGGTTCATTGTTCTCCGGTGAAGGTTGAGGTGACCTACCAGTTGGACCGTTAGCTGGGTTTCCAAGCATCGGAGGAGAGATCTTTGGAGATTTTTTCTCTTCATCGTCATTCTCTGCCTTTTTCGAACGACGCTTGACACAGAAGCAGAATATAAGAATACCGGCGACAAGGATAAGGAAAAGAGGAATCCCAACGCCAAGACCAATAGCCAATGCCTTTGTGTTATTACTAGATACTTTACTAACCGAGGAAGAGATGGACTCAGTTGCACTAGCAGTTGCCATAGAAGAACTCGAAGTAGATGCAGAGGCGGAGTCAGATGCAGAAGCAGATGCGGAGGACGAAGAAGTTATTGTTGAACTATGTGAAATAGAGCTTGAAGAAGATTCGACAATAGGATCAACACCGTAGATATCAAAAGACAACTCATCTTGAATCTTGCCGTTGGAAGCGGTGACTGTAATCACAGCAGAATCGAAATCATCAGGAGTCTCACCATTGATGGTCAAGTTGCCTTCATGGAAAATCATCCAGTCAGCACCTTCAATTCCAACAGAGATATTTGTAGTAGAGTAGTCTGTGAAGTCTGTAGATAGGAAGTAGTATTGGAAGAAATTACCTTTTGTTGCATTGACAGACCTGAAAGATGATACTGCAAACAGAGAAGAGATAGCTTCAATTTCAAAAAACAGGGTGGCAGCGTTTGAGTAGTAGTCATAGAGTGTGACGTTGAACACATCAGTGTTGTTAAAATTATCAGGAACAGTACCGGTGAGAGTATAGTTATTCAAAGAAGTCCAATCTGGAGCGCCCTGCAGCACAACTCTTGAGATTTTTGCAGCAGTGATCTCTTCACCATCTTGATAGACATTGGAAAGTGGAATCTCGTAGTTGATAACATCACCACTGGAGCCATTGATGTGGATAACATCTTTCATTGTGGTAGTAAGATCATGTGCACCCACAATGATACCAAAGTCAACGTAGTTTCCAGCGTAACTAGAATAGTCAGTAGCAAAAAGCCTGAAGGAATATTTTAAACCAGGTGCGATCTCAGAATTTGCAGGTGGAGCAACACCAGAGAACCTTAAGTTTCCTTGGTCAAAGAACAACCAGTTTGGTAATGGTGAGCGTTCCACCGATCTTCCATAGTAAGCAACGATAGTGTCATCAGAGTCAAAAGTCTTTGTATCAAATGTAATGTTGAACACTTCACCAGGAGATAGGACAAGCGAATCGTAACCGTTGGTTTGACCAAATGTAGCCAACTGGTTCAAGACGGTGAAGTTTTCAGAAGGTTGTGGGCCTGTGGAGTTGGAGACAACAATGGTACACACACTGGAGATCGAACCTTCACTATCATTACCTGTCAGCGTGAATTGGACAGAGTCACTCACATCGCCTTCTGAAGGGGTTCCTTGAATAGTTCTCGTTTCTTGATTGAATGTCAACCATGACGGTAACCCTGTAGCTGAATATGTCACATCGCTGACAGAGGACAAGAAAGTTTCATTTGAGAGTTGGAAAGTATATGCTTGATCAACCCTAGCCACAGTTGGTAGCTGTTCTTGAAATGGGAACCCAGCGTATGGTGTACCGAGCACCTGAGCTGATAGTGCAAGCACACCTAGCAGACCGGTGAATCTCATCTTTAGGTTGTGTCAGGGCTTGTTTCAAAGTTTCAGAGTTTTCAAAGCTTGGGAAAAGTATTAGAAGGAAAGAGATAAAAGATAAAAATTGACCATGTACTGGCAACCATCCAAACGGTCCCCCTGGAAGGGATGTGATTTTCGACACTGCTCATGCCCACAGGCGTGTTGTACTTTCCTACGTGCCTTTAGCGTTGTACTGGCAACGCATCAACAAATATGCGTGTCACTGATGCACAATTTTTCGTGTTTTCGCGCGCGACGCGTTCTTGTTCCCCTGTAAAAGCAAACCACAGGCATAAGCTGTGCAATTAGTTTACCGTAAAAGGAAGGTGTGGAGTGTGGTTGAGAATTTTCGGTTCCAACAAGGTTTGGTCGTTTACTAGGCGTTCACTCATAACGCCTTTTTATGTGGAGCTCCCGAATTGGTTGTATAACTCTTCCAAATCGAGAGGAGATAGACACGGACCTTGACCGAATGGTCACTGAGGGATGTATGTAATTTAGGAGCTTTCATTGATCATCTTGTGCCTAAATTATATTACAGATTTCACAGTGAGCAAGAATCTATACAGTCATAATGCAACATAAAACAATCATTGCATATAACTCATGTCTCGAGAACTGAATAGAGTTCTGCAAATATCTCACAGGGAACCAGAAGGTAACAGTACCAACAGACACCACGCAGCTCAGGGACTTTCTACTACTAGTGAATGTTCATTAATCTGATTGCCTATCCTTTATCCCATTCATACCTCAGTCTAGTATCTCGTCAAATGCATATGTGCGGTTTAAACGCCCAAGCCCATCTCTTTATCTCTTGTCTCGAGTAAACGTTCTAGAGAGTTCATTATCACGTCCGCTTCATCGAAACAGTTTTTGAATGCGGTACCGGTATCTTAGATTAAGCCAATATGCATCCATGATCGTATCTTCGTGCGAACTCATGAAGGTGGTGAAGACGGCTCTCTGATAGCCCCATCAGAGTTCATAGGCACAAGAAGAATGATCACATGTAAACATCGTATCGAATATCACGAGGTATCTGACTGCAGTGTCTTCTATTGCTTTCAATAGTTCTGCTTTAGGTCTTTCAAACTCCTCTATTACAAGCTGCATTATATCTTCAGATGTCTTTCTGCTACCTTTGATTGTATTATTTTATTGAAATCTCTGAATTATCAACGCGAGTCAACACTGACTTTCATACTTCGTTGGCAAAAATTTTCTTAGGTTCATACAAACTGAAGAGTGTGAAATCCGATATTGCGGACTTGTGTTCTAATATACTCTTAAAATCAATGTAACACCAGGCGCATTCTGTATCAGGAAAAACATCTGGACATACGTAATCTATTCTATTTGCTCTACCTTCGTTGGCAAGCAAGCTCAAAAACGAGAAAGAGAGCCCAAAGGCAATTTATACCACAGACCAACATATTCTCATACCATAGAAATATCCTAGATACGTATTACACCTTACATCATACCCTGAAAACAAACTCTCTAGGAATGGGACCAAATAGAGATCGGAAGAAATTTTGAGGTCCATAAAATAGCTTGCTCATAAATCGGGAAATATTCGCGAAGTTGACCGTAGCCCAGAAAGTTCAACCAAAATAGCCCCGTTAACTCCCACAAATAATGGGAACACATCAACTATTTCCACTAGATATATCAATTCACGGGTCCAAGATGGCACCAAAGCTCGAAGAGTGGGAAATCAAGAAGTATTGGGAGATTTTCAGCGGGCTGAAACCGGTTGATAACAAGCTGTCGGGTGATAAGGTGTCTGCTGTGTTGAAGAATTCCAAACTTAGTGATGACAACTTATCCAAGATTTGGGACCTTGCTGATATTGATACAGATGGTAATTTGGATTTTGAAGAGTTCTGTATCTGTATGAGGTTGATTTTTGATCTTGTCAACAAGAATTTGGCGGTGTTGCCCTCTGTATTGCCCGATTGGTTAGTGCCATCCAGTAAGGTTCATTTGATTGAGGCAAGAAGAGCACTGGCAGGTCAAGACCAAGTACAGAGACAATCTGACTCAGAGGATGAAGATACACAAGGTGCTGAATTCGATTGGTATATCTCTCCAGGAGACAAGACCACGTATGAACAGATTTATGAATCTGCCGCTGACAGATTTGGCCGTATTACATTTCCATCGTTAAATGGCCTCTTTAGAACTTTGTCTAACGTTCCTGACGCCGACGCTAGATTTGCATGGAACCTGGTGAATCCAAGGTCTTCCGAGACTATTGACAAGGACCAGACATTAGTCTTGTTACACATGTTAAACCAACGTGAAAGTGGAAAACAGATGCCTAGAGGAGTCCCACCAGCTTTGAGAGCAACATTCAACAAAGAACAGCCAGAATACTCTCTAGATTCACATCAGGCTACCATAACGCAGCCTACGCCAGTTTCTAAGCATACGTTTGGAGAGAATTACTTGAATAGAATTGGTGGGTCGAGTTTGGCTCAGAACACGAAGGGTACCGACTTCTCTTCTACGCAGGGTACCGACTGGGAAGAGGTTAGACTCAAAAGAGAACTCGCTGATCTTGAAGAGAAAGTGAATGCGGCAGAAGCGGATATTGAATCCAAGAAGAATGAGAGACTGAATGGAAGTGGTGGGAGTAAGACTTTACAGATCCGCAGAGAATTGGAACAGCTACTTGATTATAAGAAGAAGCAGCTTGCGTCTGATAGTCATAATGGTACTGACTTATCTGAGTTAGTTGGTGATGTTGATACTGTTGAGAGTCAAGTTCAAGTGTTGGAACAATACTTGGAGAAGAAGAGACAGGAGTACAGCGATCTTCAACAGCAGATAGCCCAAGCAAAGAGCGCGTGAGTGTGGCAACTGAATACACTTCTATTATCTAGATGCTTAGAGTGTACAGGTGTAGAGATGAATTGTGTACATGTACGTCGTATCATTTTACCCCAGATATTTTAACGGCTTCCGCAGATAGACCAGACATGGACAACGTGGAAAAGAGGGGGGTCACTCTCTGCTTATGTCCAGCACCACTCTTTAGCCAACAGCCTGTTTGCACCTATAAACCCCGGGCCGAGACGGCAAGAGTGTTAATAAGAGACGTGGGTGATTACGCATGGACTCACTTTTCCCCTGCTAAGCTTTTTCCATGGTCAGCTTCAGCCCTACCATAATGGAAGGTAGCCCGCTGCCCAACTGGCCAACAAACCCTGTCGGACGACACAGAACCGATAGTTGAAGTTCAAACTTGCAACGCTTGATCCATACAAATCTGATTCTGTGCATTCCTCAAGAACGAAGAGTTAGGAAAGTTTTTTTAAACTTGATCTCAGGACTAGAACGTTGAAGTTAAGATCTCAGAGTAGGAAGAAGAAGTAGAGTGTCAAGGCACAACTGATAACGGAATGTGTCAAACTAGACAAACGACGTTTTCCCACGCATCTACAAGTCCTATCTCGGACAGGGCCATCGCTCCAAGGGGCATCTCGGGTATCTTCCATTGTGCGGTGGAAGGTGTGCTGTTACCTCCGTCAGCACAACCGTTCGCTAAATTCCGTAGGCCGTGACGAGAGTGGGAGGAAAGAAGGCCAGCATAGAGGGTGAAAGGAGATGGTAGCACACAGTCAGTAGAACTCTATACATAATTTTTTTGGTACTTTGCTAAGGCTCAAAGATCATAGTGTCGTTCAATTTCTTCCTCTCCATCCGGTCCAACTTAATTTTAGTTCAGAGAGCTAAAGTCCGCAGCGTCGCTCCTACCCCAGATTCTTCGTCGAATGGCTGTGCCCGCTTATAGATGCACTGCTCCACCTGGAGAACCCTTAGGGCTCGAATGGTTTGAATGTATACTCGATCTATCGTATACAGAGGGCTCCTCGAGCTTATAGTGCCAATATGACTTATAGATCTAATGGCGTTCTGGCCTGATCAGCACGGACTTGGGTGTCCATTCGTCTCCTCGAAGACGGGCTCCTATGGCCGGTCTGGCTATACCCCAACGGTGCCCCACCTCCACGGACTGGTGGGACAGCGCATCACACACTCTCCGGCCCGGGGAGATGATAGAGAGCTCAATGTTTTTAGTAATCCTCTCACAGTGGCCCGAGAGACTGGTCCTTTCTCAGGTTGGAAGTATAAAAAGGACACTTAATTCCTGTTTCTTATGGTCTTGATGTCTCTCCTGAATCTTTTATATACAAAAAAGGAGCTTCCATAATGTCTGCTGCCCCATCCCTCCACATCAAGTTGCCAAACGGTATCGAGTACGACCAACCAACCGGTTTGTTCATTAACAACGAGTTTGTCAAGTCTGTCTCTGGTAAGACCTTCGCTGTCAACAACCCAGCCACTGAGGAGAAGATTGTTGACCTGTACGAGGCTGACCGTGAGGATGTCGAGGTCGCTGTCCAAGCTGCTTACAAGGCCTTCCAATCTTGGTCTGTCGTTGAGCCAAAGGTCAGAGCTAAAGCCTTGTTGAAGTTGGCCGATTTGCTTGAGGAGGAATCCGAGACCTTGGCTTCCATTGAGTCCCTGGACAACGGTAAGGCCTTGCACTGTTCTAGATACGATTTGGGTATCGTTGTCGAGTACATCAGATCTTGTGCTGGTTACGCTGACAAGGTTGACGGTAGAACCATTAACACCGGTGACGGTTACTTCAACTACACCAAGAGGGAGCCATTGGGTGTCTGTGGTCAGATCATCCCATGGAACTTCCCATTGTTGATGTGGTCCTGGAAGATTGGTCCAGCTTTGGCCACCGGTAACACCGTTGTCCTGAAGCCAGCTTCTGCTACTCCATTGTCTGCTTTGTACGCCACTTCCTTGGCCATCAAGGCTGGTATCCCAGCTGGTGTTATCAACGTCATCCCAGGTTCTGGTAGAAAGTGTGGTGATGCTATCTTGAGACACCCATTGATCAAGAAGATTGCCTTCACCGGCTCTACCGCCATTGGTAGAGACGTTATGATTGCTGCTGCTGAATCCAACTTGAAGAAGGTCACTTTGGAGCTTGGTGGTAAGTCTCCAAACATCGTCTTCAACGATGCCGACGTCGACACCACTGTCAAGAACTTGATCACTGGTATCTTCTTCAACGGTGGTGAAGTCTGCTGCGCCGGTTCTAGAATCTACATCCAAGAGGGTATCTACGATGAGTTGATTGCCAAGTTCCAAGCCGAGGTCGAGAAGCTCAAGGTTGGTTGTCCATTCGGCGAAGGTATCTACCAAGGTGCTCAAACCACCCCAGATCAATTCCAAACTGTTTTGGATTACATCAAGAAGGGTCAAGAAGAAGGTGCCACTTTGTTGACTGGTGGTAAAAGAATCGGTGACAAGGGTTTCTTCTTGCAACCAACCATCTTCGTTGACTGTCAAAACGACCACACCATTGTCAAGGAGGAGATCTTTGGTCCAGTCGCCGCTGTTTCCAAGTTCAAGACCATTGATGACTTGGTTAGCAGAGCTAACAACTCTGAGTACGGTTTGGGTGCTGGTATCCACACCAACGACTTGAACAAGGCCTTAGACGTGTCTCAAAGATTGGAGGCCGGTATCGTCTGGATCAACACTTACAACGACTTCCACCAGAACGTTCCATTCGGTGGTTACAAGGAGTCCGGTATTGGTAGAGAGATGGGTTCTGAGGCTTTGGACAACTACACCCAAGTCAAGGCTGTCAGAGTCAAGATCACAAAGTCTCAAGAATAAATCTGAGGATTTAGTAAGAAAGGAAAAAAAAGGATACAGAACTGGCTTCTCTTCTTGTATATGTTTATGAAGATCTCGTTATGACATTTTGAATATGGGGTTTTGTAGATCAGGCAGTAAACGTGCGAAGGAGGAGAACGTGTTTACTCTTTCATGTGATCTTTGGTCATTGATGGCTACCGAACTAAGCACACACGACATTTTAGGGCACATGGGTATTTCTGTCCAATCAGGGATTCAGAAGAGGTTGTGGCTACAAAAATGGCCCTATATCGAACACGACGATAGAGCCAGCATGCCAGCATGACAAGCATGGATTGTGGAACGATGCAAACAAAGCACGAGAGAAAAAAGTAAACAAACAGGGATTTGTGTGTATGTGGAGAGAGCAACAGCAGCAGCAGCAAAAAGCGAGAGCGAAAAGCCCAACAGAAATTCCTGGGAGAGAAGAAGTGAGAAAGACGCAAAATCTCGCGGGAGTCCGAAAGAGGTAACCCGCCGTTTTGGCGTAAGGTGCGCCCAAAGAGGAAAGTGTTTCGTCAGGCATTTTCACGTGCCAGGAGAATTGGTGTTTTGCGCAAAAAGGGCGCCAGCTTCGGGTCGGGACCCACTCAGATCGCGTCAGACACACTTTTTTATAACTTTCGTCTCCTCTTCGAACTTCCTTTCCTCTTTGCCACCTCCTCCTTGACACAAAAAGTCTACAACGAATACATTCTAAAAAAAGTGAGTAGGAGTGCAGTCGAGCAGGCCATTGGGAATTGGGCATTGGGCGTTGAGCATCGGGAATTGTGTATTTGAGAGGGATGTGTTGTCTACATGTCCCTTTTTGGTGCGATCTCTGATGAGATCTAGTGGTGCCGCCGCCACATGTTTTTTGCAACTTATCGACCTTTGACACTAACAACGACAACTACAGTGGCTCCACCAGCTTTCTCTGATATCTCCAAGAACCAAAATGGTCTTTTGAACAAGGACTTCTACCATGCCAACCCAGCCGCCATTGAAGTGTCCACTACTGCTCCAAACGGTGTGTCTTTCACCACCAAGAGCAAGACCTCTCCAAAGGATGGCTCCATTTCCGCTAACATCGAGGCCAAGTTCTCTGACAAGGCCTCTGGTTTGACTTTGACCCAAGGCTGGAACACCGCCAACGCTTTGGACACCAAGGTCGAGCTCGCTGAGGCATTGACCCCAGGTTTGAAAGCTGAGGTTTTGACCTCTTTGGTCCCAGGTGCTGCTCAAGGTGCCAAGTTCAACTTGATCTTCAACAACCCATCCGTCACTGCCCGTGCCTTCTTTGACTTGGTCAAGGGCCCATCTTTCGTTGGTGACGCTACTTTCGGTTACGAGGCCTTCACCGCCGGTGCTGAGGTTGGTTACGACATCTCCTCCGGTAAGGTTACCAGATACTCTGCTGCTCTTGGTTACGCTCAACCTATTTACAACGTCTCTGTCACCGCCACCAACAACTTGTCTGTCTTCTCCGCTGCCTACTACCACAAGGTTTCTCCAGCCACTGAGGTTGGTGCTAAGGCCACCTGGGATTCTAAGGCCGACGCTGCCGCTGGTAAGGCCGTCGGTATCGAGACCGCTGTCAAGCACGTCTTGGACTCCTCCGCCTTCGTTAAGGCCAAGGTTGCTGACTCTGGTATCGCTGCCATCTCTTACAACCAAGTCTTGAGACCAGGTGTCAAGTTGGGCTTGGGTGCTTCCTTTGATGCTTTGAAGTTGGCTGAGCCAGTCCACAAGTTGGGTTGGTCTTTGACCTTCTCCACTTAAGCACTCTCTCTTCCCCGGACCGTGCGTGATTAAGATGTGATTTGATATTGATCTATGTGTACTTGATTGTACTTGATTGTACTTGATTGTAGTAGTGATTCGATGTGATACATATGTCAGCCCTAAAAAACACAAGAATGCAACATGTGTTGAGCCAATTGTAAATGCATCGACATCAAGCGCTCGATGCGGCCCTCTAGCGGTGCTTTTCAGATCCGTCACATTTATTTCGATGGTACAGACAGGCCCCATTTGGTTTGTTCTTCACGTCATCACGGTTGTTCTGGTGATGTTCGGATGGCCGCGGTGGGTGAGGGCGAGTTTTTTTCCTGTGTGTTTACTTTTCAGATCAACAGCTGCTAACCACAGTGGGACTAAAGTTTCAACTGCACACAGGCGAACAGAATCACAGGAGAGCTCATTACCAGGATGAGTGAACTATCAGACGAGTTTCCGTCTGAGACCAGCGATGTAAGTTTAGAAAATTCCCAGGATATGATACCACCGAAATACTAACTCGTCCTCCAGGATTTTG
Organism: Williopsis saturnus; assembly: GCA_003709245.3. Taxonomy (NCBI): domain Eukaryota; kingdom Fungi; phylum Ascomycota; class Saccharomycetes; order Phaffomycetales; family Wickerhamomycetaceae; genus Williopsis; species Williopsis saturnus. Next base: position 112,374 of record PPNR03000015.1, read on the forward strand.
GATTCAAGCTCATAGGTGAGCCAACACAGCTCGTTTCCAACTTTGAAGAGAAACTGCCGTACAAGCACATATCGAACTTTTCATATGCTCCCCATATTGGCGTCTTTGCTGCTGCTGGTGCACATGAACTCGTTCTTGGAAACTTGGATCAGTTGAAACAAGATATCAAAGATGGCAAAAATGAGTTAGAGACGGGTGCACGCAAGATCCTAATGGCCAACATAAACAACGTTTGCTTCTCTGCTGATGAAACGAAACTGATTGTGAGTGTGGATAGTCAACTGCTATACCAGGGTATCTCATCAGATTACAAGCATATAAGCAAATCATCTTTCGAGGCTGTTGATTTCGCTCTTGATGTGGATGTTGTCTCACCATGCCCAATTGACGGTTCCACTGTTGCTGTTCTATTGCAGGATAATGAGCTACTCAGTGTTGATCTTAGCAAAGGTTCAAAGGAGCCTCTAGCATCAGATGTCTTGAACATCAATTGGGCGCCATCTCAGAAAAAACTTGCTATCTCACATTCTGACGGCTCAATTACTTTGAAGCCACTGGATGGCCTATCAACCAGATCCATTGAGATTCCAGAAGAACTTAAAGAAGATGAAGTGTTGCCTCTTTCGATCGCTTGGATCGATGAATCATCTTTGTTCGTTGTCTTTGGTGAACAATTTGAACGGAGCGACGAAAATGAACCGTCCTACGACTACAAGACATTTATCATAGAAATCAGGGATAAAATCAACTTCAGGGAAACATATGACGCCATTCCCGCCTTCGGATCCATCTGGAGAAAACCAACCATATACTTTTCGCAGATCCACAACCTTTCAAGTTCAAATCCACTTTTGACATTTTTCGCTTCTTCGACATCCGCTGAAGTGTCTGCATTATCTACAAAGGAGCAACTTCTCCCTGCCAACGATTCAGAGAGGGCTTCGTTACCAATCAATGATGATACTGGTAATGATGTTAACGCCATCGGTTTGATTGTGGATGTAAGATTAGACGAACGTGTCACCGAACCATGTGCTGGTGTCTCTGAAGCAAACTGGTTACCAACCGTGTGGGTCTTGGGTCATGATGGTAAAGTCCAAGCTTGGTACATTTTCCATGTTCATGACTTGAAAAATGGTTCATTTAAGCGAGATGGCCCCGTGGCATATCAGGATAAATTGTATCAATTGGCGTTAGGTGCTTCGACTGCTAAACCTTCCCAGCAAGCTTTTGGAAGCACAACAACAACAACAACACCTAGTGCGTTTAAACCGTTGAAAACCGATGATAGCGCATCGTCTTCTTTATTTGGTACACCAAAGAACGACACCACCTCAGCGTTTGGGTCACTTGGGTTCGGCAACTCACCAGCTCCAGCTACTACATTAGCATTTGGTTCTCAAACTATTGGTATTAGCGAATCGTCTTCATTGTTTGGAACTCCAAAGGCAGAGACCAAGGATGGAGTACTTGGACTAAAAAACACCGAGTCTAAGCCAGCATTTGGATCTTCAGGATTTGGCAACACTGAGTCCAAACCAGCGTTTGGTTCCACGTCCTTTGGCAACACTGAGTCTAAGGCAGCATTTGGCTCATCAGGATTTGGATCCTCAGGGTTCGGCAACACTGAGTCCAAACCAGCGTTTGGTTCCACGTCCTTCGGCAACACTGAGTCTAAGGCAGCATTTGGCTCATCAGGATTTGGATCATCAGGATCCGACAATGCTGAGTCTAAGCCAACATTTGGATCCTCAGGATCTTCAGGGTTCGGAAATACTGAGTCCAAGCTAACCCTCGGGTCTACAGGGTTTGGTGCATTTGCTACAAGTACTGGGCCTACAGACTCACCATTCTCTCAGATGGTGTCTAATAAGACTTCTTCACCATTCGGAACAAAGAATGACGAGAAACCGGCATTCAATTTCAAAGGCGATTCTCCATTTGAGTCAGATGCGAAGAGCACTACTGAATCTCCTTTTGCTAATCTCAATTCATCAAGTTTCAAGGAGGAGACCAAGCTCAATAAAGCTGGATCCAGATTCGATGACAATCAGGAGTCTTCTGAATCAGAGGAAGATAATCAAATCAGCTCAAGTGAAGAAGAGGAGATGGAGGAAGAGAAACCAGTCTCTAATAAATTCAGTACTTTTGCACGACCATCGTTCACTTCTAAACATGGTTATGCTTCGAGCCCCTTACAAGGCCCATTTGGATCCACAAAGCTTGGTACTCAAGAAATCTTTAAGAAAGAGAATCCATTTGATTTGTCGAATTTGTCGACCAAGACGGAGCCTCAGAACTTAAAGGAAAGAAAGGTTGAAGGTAGTGTGGAAGAGCATTCTGAAGATGACAATAATAATGAGGAGGCCGAAGAGTCTAATATGGAGGAGCATGATGAAGTTGCTATTTCAGAGGAGTCCAGTCTTGAAGATTATGACGAAAGTGATACCCCAGACAAGTCTAACATTGAAGAAGTTGAAAGAACTGTTCCAGATGGTTCATTCAGGGGATCGGATAATGATAATGATGATGTTGAGAATGAGAAGTCTAACAGTTTTGAGGACATCAACGACACCGCTGAATTCGGTGCTGATGATACGAAAGATGAAGATGAACTTTCACAAGCTGAGGAGATCTTACAAGAGCTTGAAAGAGACTTGAACATTGATGAAAAGAGCGAGATCGCGAAGAGAGAAGAAAAAGTGTTGAATGATGTCCTTGAGAAGGACCTGGTATTAGCTGATTCCGAAAGCCCAGACTCTTTCAAGAATGAAAAGGACGAATCTCTCTTCGAGGAAGCCAAGGAGTTAAACGAAGACGGAACTACTAAGGTAGAAGACGGCGAACCCATTAGAGTATGTAATCGCTCTGCTCAACATGTGAGAGCGCCGCATGTGAACGCTGCAACCCAGAAGATTTCTGAAACTGCAAATCAACCTACACAGTCTTGTGTTGAAACAGAGTCTATTGGTATTCAGACAGATCCAATCCAGACCACTGAAGTTCAAGAACAAGCATTTGAGAACGAAGAGGTCTATATTGGTTCATTCAACTTACCACAGTACATCAAACCTTATGTTCAACTCCAGAACGTGAAATACCCACCGCTAAATCCTGATGACATCTCTAAAGAGCTTGAAATGATGATTTATGACACGGAAGCTGAGCTGATGGTGATTGAGGAGAACTATTCCAACATTCACCAGTTCATCAAGGATCATTTGAATCCTGATGTTCAACATACTGAAGTATCGCTGGGTCACAGTAATCAGTGGAGATTATCTGAAACCCCAACTCTTGTGAAGATATTGAATGAAAAGTTGCAGAACTTCAATAAGACCAAATCAGAACTCTCAAGTACTTCAAAGACCGCTGGCATGGTCTGTTGTGATATCGATGAAATTCAGGAACGTTGCAAATCACTTGCTGATAAGGTGTATGGCATGGAGAAGATTGCAGATCCTCAGGTCACAGCTTCCAGACAGCTACAATTCAAGTCTACCAAGGTACAGATGAAGGTTAGGGACTCTTACAATGTCATGACATCTAGGCTTCGCGCTGCTGAACAAAATCTTTTGTCATTGAAGACAACAGCCAACGTGTTTTACGACAGCGTGCCAACACCAGATAGCGTGAGAGGGATCATTTCACATATCAATACTATCACAAGAGACTATGCTCAAGAGGCCAAGTCATTAACTGAAGAGATCAGAACGATGAATGTCAATCACACAAAGATCTTGGAGAAACTCAGTAGTAGTAAGGCCCAAGAGTTCAACGAAGATAGTTACAGAGAGAGATCATTGGTGAAGTTAAGGATCAACGATTTAAGTAGGAAGATGCAGTCTTATGAAGCTGTTGTGGATGCATGGAAAGGAAAAACTGTGGAGGAGGTTACAAACATGTTCTAAAATGGTTTTATATATTAAGAGAATCCAGTTCTTCTACAATTGTCTAAAATGTAGTCTATCAGTACATCACAACTCTTTAACAACCTCTTTGATCTGCTTGAGAAGAGTGTCGTTCTGGTCCTTTGTACCCACTGTGATTCTCAAACCACCAGCACACCCCATCTCATTCCCTCTGTATCTGATAACGACACCCTTTATAGTGGCCAACTTCTCATAGATAAATTTGGCATCCTTACTCGAGGGAGCGCCCTCTTTATCAACAACTTGGATGAGGATAAAATTTGCTGATTCACCGCCGATGAGCTTATCAAGCCTCTCAACTTTCAACAATTCTTTGATAAGTCTGGATCTCTCAGAGTTAAGGACTTGTACAGTTTGTCTCATAAGTTTGATTCCTTCTGAAGAGACAGCTCTAGCAGCAACATCAGAAGTCAAAGTAGAGATATTGTATGGGGCTTTCAAAGCGTTCAAGATGGATGACAGTCTCTTCGAAGAATAGGTGATACCCAATCTAATTGCGGCCAAACCAAAAGACTTGGAAACGGTTTGCATGACAACCAAGTTAGGATACTTATTCACCAATGGGGCCAAAGAAGATCCAACTGGCGCAAAATCAATGTATGCCTCATCAGCAACAACAACACCATTGAAATTAGGGTTCTCCAAGATTTGCTTGATGTACTCAAACTTGATCAAAGTACCAGTTGGATTACCAGGAGTGGTTATATACACAATGTTGATACTAGAATCCTCAGTGACGGCCTTGTTGATCTCATCAGATTTGATCTGGAATGTTTTGAAATCCAATGGCACTCTCACAATCTCAACGTCGTTGATGTTTGAGCTGATGGAGTACATGCCATACGTTGGAGGACAAATGAGTAATTTATCCTTTCCTGGGCGACACACGGTTCTGATCAACGCGTCAATGCTTTCATCTGAGCCGACACCAAGACAGAGGTTTTCCGGAGTGAGCTGATCCTCAGGACCAACATCAAATTGGTTCTCAGAGATTCTGAAGTCACAGATGAGTTGTTTGAGGTCCAACTGGTGAGGATCTGGATAACGGTGCAATTCCTGTTTCAGTTCATTTTCATCAAGGTCATTCACAGCTGGGCCATGCGCATTCTCATTAGCATCAAGAAGGATTCCTTCTTTGAAGTCGCTGAAGGTTGTTAGCACTGATAAGCACTTGCGAGGGACTTTTCACTTACTCTCTTGCACAACGGTAAGGCTCGAGGGCTAGGATGTTTGGTCTGACGAGAGTCTCGATGTCGAATCCCATTACTGGTTTGTCCTACTGTCCTTTGTCCCTTTATACTCTTGCGCAAAATTGGTGAGCCGTTTTAAAGGTTGGAGGCTCTAGAGATGACTCAGTCGCGAATTACCGCGATCCGGTGAATGAAGAACAGGAGAGGCTTGTAGGGGTGGGCGGGGGATGCGAGACAACAGGACTGGGACATTGCGGTGATCTTTAATGACGGCAAATGGCAATTTAAATCTAAACAGGTTGAGAGAAACGATGAACGGCAGGCTCGTACAAAAATTTTCAATGATAAATTTTGTCATATTTTAGGAAATGTCCCGTGTCGTTCTTCTTGTCCCGCCTCTGACCCGTCTACTGAGTTTTTTTTGACACCTTTTCGAGAGAAGTCACAGAAGTGTCTGACTCGTCCCCCCCACCGAAAGGCATCGATGGTAGCCAATATTCTCCACCAAGCTCGAATGTTTCAGTCATAAGTAAGTAAGTACTTCTCAAACGGACATCCCTTGTTTAGGAAATTGGTTAGAACCTATACAAGACTCCAAGGATTGAGAGGATTACAGCCAAGAATACCGTACCTCTCGACAGAAAACAACCCTCCAAGAAAATGTTCAGCATTGACACACTCACGAATCCATACATCCCACAATCAATTGTACCCAAGTTTCCATATTTCATCAGAAGGTGGATTGGTGGACACAAAGCGAAGAAGATCCCTGACTATGTTCTTTGTTTGGACATCTTTATTGGTACCTTTTTATCGCTGTTAACAATCGAGGGCACCTTTATGCATTCAAACGTGTTTCTTGAGCATAATGCTCCCCTGATTGTGGCAAGTTATGGTGCTTCTGCCATCTTGGCGTTCAATATAGAGACTGCACCATTGGCACAGCCTAGGAATATTTTCTTTGGCCATTTCTCATCTGCTACTGTTGGTGTGTGTCTTATGAAGTTGTTCTCACTTTCGCAAGCTGGTGAGGACCACTACTGGATTGGTGGTCCGATCTCCGTCGGTGTTGCCAGTGTTTTGATGTCTCTATTAAACTGCGTCCATCCGCCAAGTGGTGCGACTGCATTGCTTCCATTTATAGACGAACAGATACGATCTATGGGATGGTGGTATATACCATTACACTTGTCGAGTTCCTTGTTAATGATTTGTGTTGCATGTGTCACGGATAACATTTTAAGGTCATATCCAAAATATTGGTGGACTTCATACACAAGACCTGAAAAAGCAGATGAAGAAGCTGGAATCGTGGCTACGACAGATATGGTTATAACTGACAAGGAGGTTGTCGTACCGCAGGGTCTATTATTGACCGAGCAAGAGATGGAGCTATTGGAATCTATTAAGGATAAGATTCTCAGCTAAAGCTGATTCACATGACATATTTGTACATTCTAATACAAGCCTTATGAATCTAACCTCACATATTTTGGCAACTTGGACTTATCCACCGCTAAAGTAGTTTCAAAAGTCTCGATGAATTCCATATCGCTCTCACCTTTCCCACCAGCATACTTATCATACTCGTTGAAGATCCCCGTGAGACTCCATCCTTGTAATAGCTTACGCATTATCCCGACAAGGACACCAATTCTATGCTTGCCCTTATTTGAATGTAACAATATCGGGTAATTATCCACATTGGTTATCATTATGAGTGCATCGTTGATGACATTTGGGTCATTCATTATGAAAGGTTCCTTTGAAGATTTCATTTCGAGGTACTTGAATTGGATCCCCTCTTTCTTCAAAAACTCATAATATTCTTCATTATCGTCTTTATCACCAACATAGATAACAGTACGTAACCTTAGGGTTTTTAAGAAGGGGAAATTGATGGGTACGGGATGACCAGAACGGTATATGCTGTCTTCGACAAGCGCGAAGTTGAGTGGTGGGACGTATGTTGTGTCCATCATAGTAAAAACTTGGGTGTATATGATCAGTGTAAACGTTCTTATATGTGCTTTATCCCGGTAAGGAGATATTTGTGTATTGAAACATGTAAAGAGAGTGTTCGTATCGTTAACCGAGACGGCCAGGTCCGCCTGTGGTGGACCCCTAGAAAAACCCGAGCACCAAGACAACGATTATGTAAACAGCAAAGTCAGTCTGCACCGCGCGCCGAACTTCGCGCCAGCGTGATGTCTGACCTGCCGAGAGATGCTCCTGAATGATAGATATTATTGACTGGCCTCGGTCAATATTGCGTGGATGGTTACCAAAACATCTGCTGATATAAACATTTGACATCACACCAGGCTTGAACTGTTCACCTTATAGAATCTGCCGTCCTCATGACTTCAGGTAGAGGCAAAGCACGCATGCTATACCGACCGGAGAAGTGCTTGCGAAGAACACTGAATGCATACAGAAGGCGTAAGCAATATTCAGGGGCGTATCTAAGCACAGTGATTACATTACCTATTCCTCGGACGTCTCAGAGCTATTCAGAACTCAGTGGTCTTGAGAACTGTAAAGCGCTCCACAAGTTGACTGTCCAGACGCTTTAAGACGGAGGTTTAGTGGGAGATGTGCAGCTGTTATATAAGAGCCTCAGTGTGAGGCCTACGCTCTGATTTCTAAGAACAAGTTCGAGGAATAGAACACTGAGGCTCGAACGGTAGATAGATGATTTAATCGATTGACAACACCATTTGCAGCTATTGTCACGTCAAAAAGTCGGTCGCTTAGTTGTGGTCCTCTCATGCTTCTTTCCAACCTCTAGGATAATGCGAAGGAGATTCTAACATCGAACAAGAAAATTAAATAACAAAAGTGATTCTGTGTGATTACTTCTACTGAAGGAAACTGTTTCATCGAGCTTACCAACACACATAACATTATAAGTTCGAACTTCACGATCGAAACTTACCAAAGAAGTGAAGTGATTGGAAGATAAGACTCAGTCCTCCGACATTACTTTGCATTATTGAGGATCTGTGAGTATATGAATACCACTTTATGATCTATGATACCCTTTCAGTATACGAGCATCTCTCTCTTTATCATACTATCATCCCAAAATTTCCACACGACTGTTAGCATTATTAGCGCCTCCTGCCACTTGTGCGCAATTGGCATCGATCGATTTATGATCACAGATTATGACCATCTATGAATTTAATGACATGCAGTGTCAGGGCCAGAGGGTTACGTCAAGCTATATAACGAGCTAGTGCCAAACATCGGACGGAGACATTCGCTTACACCTCGAGTAAGATGTCCACAAACACCCATTCCCTGAGGTATATAAGCAACTCTACATATCCTGCTCGACAGTAACTATGCTATAATACACAATCAATCAGAAAAGGCTAAAGGATTTGCCAATCGAACTTTACATGCAAACATATATGTCAGCTACTCATCTTTTGGAATCGTTAGCAATTCAGTACGAGACTGTTCAGGTGGGAGGAAAAGTTAAAGGGAGGGATCCGATATTTCACGATGAGTGAGGGAAACAGAACATCACTTTCTAGCGTTAGGTCATAGTCCAGTAGATGGTGGAGTTCCGCGGCAACGACTGATCAGACAGCAGCAAAAACAACTACTCCAGATGGCCCGTCATCCAGCTAGATGTTAAAGATACCAAAGGAAACCTTACCAAAATCTGGATACAACAGAGCGAACGAGACTCCAAGATTCGTATATACAGTTTGAACTTTGCTGTACGCCATGGAAACGAGTTAACACAACAGCCACGCCTCGCGCAGAAAATTCCGCAATTCGGCGCACTTCTTCCCCAAACAAAAAGCCCTGTCAAGACACCTGCATATGCGTCTCTCTCTTTATGAACTTTCTTCCCTTCTCTGCGAACTTTATGCATTGTTTCGGTGTCACATCTGCTTGGAGTTCGAGAGACAAGAGTGTGAGTTGGTGGGTTCTTGTCGTATTGTGATGCAAAGGAATCGGGTTACCGTTAAGTCTGCACAGCGCTTCTAGCGTTGGTGAGTGTGTGAGCTAATGAACAGTAGTGAGGAATATACCACCATCTGTAGGGGTATATACTTGCCACATTCCAACCACATCTAGAATCGAGATATATGCTCTGTCAGAGACGCATGGGGGTGGATGTCGCAAGGTGTGTGCCTGTGTGGGTGGTTATTGGAGGGGCAACAATGTCGGCCATGGGTAGTTTTGTCTAGAGAAAGTTTAAGACCTTCTTCAAGAAAACCTCACCGGTTCACCTGCTAAAGGAGAATCATGTGGAAATCGAATATCCATAGCGTCAAGTCCAGATTTGCTCACTGGATCCGCCATCGGAGACTATACAAAGCTCTCATTGCACTATTTCTCACAACGCTGCTATTAACCTTTGCCCATTATGCTTACAATGAAGTGGACAACTCACTCATATTCAAACAAAGACTTCATCCATCAAAAGATGTCCTAAGACATCTTAAGGTGGAAAGAAACGTCACATCACATCATACCATATTCAAAGACGGCAAAGGCCATGAGTTACTCGACTTTGATAGAGAACACCTAAAGGTTCTTTACCCTGAGGTGATCAATGAGATCTATGATCGTATTGACTTGGACAGTGTGGATTGGTCAAAGTATGCATATATCATGTATGCCACTTCCAAGAGTCACATGTGTAATGCCATGATGAAACTGGCAGAGTTGAAGAAGTTTGGCTCAAAGGCAGATTTGGTGATGTTGGTAAAGCAAGAGTATTTGAGTCAGATAGAGAACCCAGCGGAATATGAGATGTTGACAAACTTCGCCAACGAATATGACGTGAAGTTGAAACCAACTGAGGTTATCCAAAGGGGTGGCGATTCTGTGAACATTTGGCTCTCTAGTTATACCAAGTTACTGGTGTTTAACCAGACAGAGTATGATCGTATTATATATATGGATTCAGATGCCATCCTACTGAGAGATAACTTGGATGAATTGTTTTTCATCCCACCGTGCAAAATGGCAGTCTCTACGGCTTATTGGTTGATGAAACCCAAATTTGAGAACAAGGAGATCAGAGAGAAATACAACCCCAATGATTACGGCTTCAAACCGTTGACAAGAGCACAGAGAAATGTGAAGATCGACAGATTCATCAACGATAATATCACACCTTTTATCGATCCGGAGAGTTCACATTTACTCATACACCAAAACGAAAACACAAGTGCACTTGAGACTGAAATTAATGAGAAGAACTTCTACACGAATATTTATAATAGCTTACCGAACTATCCGACGCTAAATGAATTTGACCTTACGAATATTGTTATGGTGATCCAACCTTCTGCAGAGCTTTATAATCGTGTTTTATATGCCATGGAGAACAAAGGACAGGACGAGTATGATATGGAACTCGTTCAATATCATATGTTTAATCTGAGGAGGATCCTTCGGGCACAATGGTTCAATTCTGCATATCATTCCCCAAATATCTCTTTCCAGCAAAGACTTGATGAGATCCCTGAGATGATGTTGTTACCACATCAAGTATATGGTACCCTCACACAGCAATTAAACATAGAACGAGTACATTTCTCCTATATGGCTGATACACATGAACAAGTCTTTGCGCACCATCAGCTAGAGACACACACAAGAGAACCTGCTTACTATTCCATCGAGGGAGAACCAGAACCTGGTGATATCGTATTCAATATGGTGAAATACCTCCATTTCTCGGATGCACCGATTCCGAAACCATGGTTTAAACGGAGATCAGACGCATCATATATGGGGTTCAGAACTAGATGTCCGTCATTCAGAGATTTCCATGCGGACGATGATCGTGTCAAGCCAAAGGACACGACCGAAGATTGTTCTGGTGGTCGTAATTGGGAGATTGCCCATCATATGTTTGAAAAGTTGAGAAAGGACGTGTGCGGGTTGGATCTTATCGATACTAAGGAGGATACTTACTATAGCGTTATTAACTGAATTTAGTTTTTGGAAATTTACATCGTATTGTAGGTTCCACCTTCATGGGCGTACAATTTTAAGACAGAGAATAGTGCTCGGTAACAGTATCTGTAAAATTATAATATTTCAAAAGTTTTCTCTTTCCTGCGTCAAGCACAGATCTCACTGACTCTGGAAGGTTTCCATGGTTCACTAATAAGCTCAAGATTCTCCATTGCTGAGGCGTTATCTTCAGCTTCTTCATCAAGAAGACTTTCAAAGACGTCAGTCAGGATGAAAAAGATAATATCAGTTCCTCGAAGAACCTAAGAATTCTTTAGCTCTACCCACTTATTTTTCGTTTACGATCCAATTTCTGACATGATACCTCTGTACTTCTTACAGCTGTTGGTTTCTGACAGGTATTCAGTAGTTTTTGATACGGAATCCATAGGACCGTCCCTTCCGGAAAAGGCGTATCCCATCATTTTCCCATAGGTGTTTCAACGTTTATTGCATTCCAAAGGTATAGGTCTTCCAGCTTTCTCACATGAAAGCACCGATTCCAGCAACCCTTTGAGTTTTGGGCTGGACTTGACTGAATGCAAATAAGAATCTCATTGTAGAAATAGCGTTGAATTCAGTTGCAATTGCAACTCTGTGCTTCTGCAAGAATTACTTTCGTGTTTTCAGTAACGTCAACATCTTACAAAGATGAGGTGAAAGAACCCTTTCATGGACTCATTTTCAACCTTTAAGGTAGTACTCTCATCTTTTTGAATATGATACATCTGTCTTACTCTGAGACTCTGGGGTTAACTTCTTGGACCTCATCAATGTCAAGTTTTGAGACTTTGGTTGTGCCAGTGGCAACTCTATTTCTTTCTCATTATCAAGACTAAAAAGCCATAATATACTCCGTGAATCTCAAGATTTCCATGTTTGAGCGACAACTTTAGAGCTTGGAAGAGTAGAAGGTTTGTCCACAAAAAGGGTATCAGCAGAGTATGCGGACTTCTTGCCAACAAGTTCCTTTTTTATCGAAATAGAAGGTCTGCTCAACGGACCACAGTACTTTGTTTTGAATCTTCTCAGTTGGAGGAGGAGCCGGACTGACGGCGGAGTGGCATCACTGATAGTGGGGGAAATTGACGAGAGAACAATCTTGAGAGTTTTGGCAGAAGCGGTAGAAATGGAAGAGGAAGTAGTACTATTCGAAGCTGCTTGGGATACATCAGAGCTTGGTGATACAGCAGAAAAATTAAAACTCTGAGTTCTAAGTGGCTCGTCAGTATTATATCCTTAGTTAGTCCGGAGGTATATATATGAAAAACATTCTGTCTCATAAGTATCATGCCATGGCAAGTGAGCTTGTATTAGACAGAGAGAAAAGGCGGAGGGTACGAAGAGACGTGCAAGTGAGTGTTTTGGCGCATGTTCCTGTTCGAACTCACCAGAATGTCAAGGATTTGTGTGGCTCTCGTCCCTTACCCTTCCGAGCGGACAGAACGCTGGCCATGGCCCAAGCTGACTTGAGTGGGCTGCGGCGCGCCCCACAAGTCACAAACTTAAAGCGCCGTCCCAGTGGCTCGCGGGTGCAACGTGCGCTGGCAGTGGGGCGCAAAGGACCACCCAGAAACAGGCAGAAAGTTTATTGATGAACGAACTTTCTTTTCTAGTGGCTTTGCTTCAAGACAAGGAGGGAATTTTAGCTGAGGTATTCGAGGACAGGTTGAGCCCTCGCGAACGTAGTCCTAGTACAAAGTAGATATTTGTGTATTGAAAGATGTGAAGAGGGTGCTCCTATGGTCAGGTCCAGTGGTGTGGACCCGCGAAACCCCAACACCACTACAGTGATTGTGTAACCGACGAAATCGGTCTGGACCGCGAGCTTAACTGTGCGCCAGTGTGATGTTTGACCTGCTGAGAGATGCTCCTGAATGATATTATTGGAATTTGGCTGATTTCCGCCAATGTTGGGTGGATGAATTGGCTACCAGTACATCTGTACAAATATAAACAGCATGCCAGGCTTCGACTGTTCGGCTTCTAGAATCTGCGGTCCTGATGAGTTGCTGTAGAGAGAGGCAACGCACGCACGTTACACCGACCAGAGCGGTGCTTCTGATGGTTGCCACATACATAAGGCGTAAGAATATATAACGGTGTATCTAAGCACGGTGATTGCATTACCAGTTACCTATTCATCTATTCGCTGGTGAGGACTCAGTCAGTGGTCATGAACACAGTGAAGCACTGCACAACTTGATTGTACAGCGCTCTTCAAGGAGACACTGACGTTTGGTAGGAGATGTAGAGTTGTTGTATAAGAGCCTCAGCATGAACAAGATACTTTGGGGTTATACTATCAACTCTACTGAATTCTCCAGAGAAGAGAGATATCATATAGGAGTACTGTTTCTAAGTTCTGATTTCTCAGAACAAGTTCCAGACGTAGAGCAGTGAGGCTCAAACGGTGGATGAAATAGATGATTGGGTCAATTAACATCACCATTCACAGACATGGGGACCTCGAAAAGTCGATCGTTTAGTTGTGATCCTCTCATATTTCTCTCGGACCTCTAGGATCATGCGAAGGAGGTTTTGGCATCGAACAAATAAATTAAATAATAACAGTGCGTTTTTGTGATCACTTCTACTGAAGAAAGCTTTTTCATCGAACTTACCAACACACATAACATTATAAGTTCGAACTTCACGATCGAAACTTACCAAAGAAGAGAACTGATTAGAAGAAGAGACCGAAGTCCTTCAACATCACTTTGCGTTGTTGAGGATTCGTGAGTATAGGCGTACCCTTTATGATTTATAAATTGTGATGCCCCTTTCCTGCATAAGTATCTCACTCTTCATAACAAAACTATCGTTCCAACATTTTCATACGGCTGTTGACATTATTAGCGCCTATTGCGACGGCCATTTTGCGTTGATGTTGAGCCATGGGTTTGTAATTGGCTTCGAACTTCCGATCGATCTACGATGTCACATGATGACCGTCTATGAATTGAATAATAAATAATATACACAAACATCTATAGGCTCTCCATCTTTCAGACAACTCTTTGTCTCCTTGCTCAGAAAAGTTCGAGTTTGCTGTGCGCCTTGGAAGTGACCTTACACGTGAGCCACACCTTGCGCAAATTCTGCAATTCGCCGCGCTTCTGTCCCTAACAGTAAGCCCTGAACTCTCGAACACTGAAGTGTCGAGACCTGCATATGCGTCTCTCTCTTTATGAACTTTCTCCCCATCTCCGCGAACTTTATGCATTGTTTCGGTGTCACATCTGCTTGGAGTTCGAGAGACAAGAGTGTGAGTTGGTGGGTTCTTGTCGTATTGTGATGCAAAGGAATCGGGTTACCGTTAAGTCTACACAGCGCTTCTAGCGTTGGTGAGTGTGTGGGCTAATGAACAGTAGTGAGGAATATACCACCATCTGTAGGGGTATATACTTGCCACATTCCAGTCGCATCTAGAACCGGGATTTATGCTCTGTCAAAGACGCATGGGGTGAATGGCGCAAGGTGTGTGTCTGTGTGGGTGGTTACCGGAGGGACAACTATGTTGGCCAAGTGCAAAGTCTAATGAAAGTTTAAATTTTTCTTCTTAATTACACAAGCAAAATACACCGGTTCATTTGGCAGAGGAGAATCATGTGGAAATCGTTTACCTATAGTGTCAAGTGTCGTTTTGCTCACTGGATCCATCCTCCGAGGCTACGCAGAATTGTCATCGCTCTAGTACTCGCAACGCTGCTATTCAGTTTTACCCACTACGTTTACAATGAAGTGGACGAGTCAATCCTTTTCAAGCAAACACTTCATCCATCAAAAAATGTGCTACGACATCTCGAAGTGGAAAGAAACATCACATCACATCATACGATATTCAAAGACGGCAAAGGCCATGAGTTACTCGACTTTGATAGAGAACACCTAAAGGTTCTTTACCCTGAGGTGATCAATGAGATCTATGATCGTATTGACTTGGGCAGTGTGGATTGGTCAAAGTATGCATATATCATGTATGCCACTTCCAAGAGCCACATGTGTAATGCCATGATGAAACTGGCAGAGTTGAAGAAGTTTGGCTCAAAGGCAGATTTGGTGATGTTGGTAAAGCAAGAGTACTTGAATCAGACAGAGAACCCAGCGGAATATGAGATGTTGACAAACTTCGCCAACGAATATGGCGTGAAGTTGAAACCAACTGAGGTTATCCAAATGGGTGGTGATTCTGTGAACATTTGGCTCTCGAGTTTCACCAAACTAATGGTGTTTAACCAGACAGAGTATGATCGTATTATATATATGGATTCAGATGCCATCCTACTGAGAGATAACTTGGATGAATTGTTTTTCATCCCACCGTGCAAAATGGCAGTCTCTACGGCTTATTGGTTGATGAAACCCAAATTTGAGAACAAGGAGATCAGAGAGAAATACAACCCCAATGATTACGGCTTCAAACCGTTGACAAGAGCACAGAGAAATGTGAAGATCGACAGATTCATCAACGATAATATCACACCTTTTATCGATCCGGAGAGTTCACATTTACTCATACACCAAAACGAAAACACAAGTGCACTTGAGACTGAAATTAATGAGAAGAACTTCTACACGAATATTTATAATAGCTTACCGAACTATCCGACGCTAAATGAATTTGACCTTACGAATATTGTTATGGTGATCCAACCTTCTGCAGAGCTTTATAACCGTGTTTTGGACGCCATGGAGAACAAACGACAGAATGAATTCGACATGGAACTTGTTCAGAATCATATGTTTAATCTGAAGAGGATCCTTCGGGCACAGTGGTTCAATTCTGCATATCATTCCCCAAATATCTCTTTCCAGCAAAGACTTGATGAGATCCCTGAGATGATGTTATTACCACATCAAGTATATGGCACCATTACTCCTCAGTTAAACTCAGAACAAGTGCACTTCTCCTATATGGCTGATACACATGAACAAGTCTTTGCGCATTATCATCTGGAGACATCTACGAGAGAACCGGCGTACTATTTTATAGAGGAACAACCCGAACCTGGTGATATCATATACAACATGGTGAAATACCTTCATTTCTCAGACGCACCGATTCCGAAACCATGGTTTAGACAGAGATCCGACGCATCATATATGGGGTTCAGAACTAGATGTCCATCATTCAGAGATTTCCATGCGGACGATGATCGTGTCAAGCCAAAGTATAAGACCGAAGATTGTTCTGGTGGTCGTAATTGGGAGACTGCTCATCATATGTTTGAAAAGTTGAGAAAGGATGTGTGTGGGTTGGATCTTATCGATACTAAGGAGGATACTTACTATAACGTTATAAATTGAGTAGAATCTTTGGCAGTTCACGTCGTATTGTAGACTCATGGGCGTACAATGTCAAAACTGAGCATAATTCTCGGGCGTGGTGATAAAATTTTTTTCTTCTAATATTCATCCTTCATATATCATTCAAAGCTTAAAACGATAGAGCAAGGTCAAAAAAGGGAACTATAGGGTACCTGGTAATTCGCAAGACAATTTGTAGTTGAGACTTGGAATGGTCGAGACGATATATAGTAATCCATGCATGTGCGCTTTGCGCCTCAAGTACCCAAAAATTTGTGAACCGTTTCGTCTTGTAGCTGTTATGTCATGGCAAGTGAGGGAGTATGCAGTATTAGACAGAGAGAAAAGGCAGAGAGTACGAATGAAACGTGCAAGTGAGTGTTCTGGTTCGCACTCACTGGCATGTCAGGCATTTGTGTTGCTCTTGGCGTCCCCATGCACTCCCAGTGGCCAGGGCTCATGCAAAAATGAATAGATTCCTGCTGGCCGGAAATGCCCCAAACTTACCGCGGCGTGTCCTTGTGGTGCCTCGTGGCCCCAACGTGTGCTTACAGTGGCGCGTAAGAGGGACTACCAAAGTCATATTGACATACCCATGTTGCAACTTGCGGCCACACAGATGGTCTATTTACGAATAATTTCTCTCTTTTGTTACGCGGTTTGCAGTGTGCATATGTGCTCATAGAGAAATGTCAGCTACAGTATTCAACCATGTCTTGAACCGTCTCGAGCTACATTCGAAGAAAATCTATAAGCTACTCACAGCCTTGGCCATTACTACTCTGTTCATCACATCTTTCCACTTTTTTGGGTCTACACAGGATGACATAACAACCACATTTCGCAAAGAAGAGTCAGGTCCTTCGTTCTTGCCATCTAGAGAGATCCTTCGATACTTGAAGAGAGAGAGAAATATTGATCAACAGTACCACCTTTACAAAGATGAATCTGGGGTAGAGCTCTTGGATTTCAACAGAGAAGAAATAAAAGTGATACAGCCAGAAGTGATTGACCACATCTATGAGAATATAGACATATATTCCGTGGATTGGTCGAGGTTCGCATATGTTCTCTACGCCACTTCATCTACTGCAATGTGTAATGCCATGATGATGCTTTCTGAGTTGAAGAGGTTTGGTTCAAGGGCAAAACGGGTGATGATTGTAAACCGAGAGTTCTTGGACGAGGCTACGAATCCAAAGGAGTACAAAAGTTTAACTACTTTTGCGAAGGATTATGACGTCAAGTTGAAACCAGCCGGAGTCATCCGGGTGGGTGGTGGTTCAAGTTATTGGTTATCCAGTTTCACTAAGCTGTTGGTGTTCAATGAAACCGAATATGATCGTGTGATATACATGGATTCAGATGCTGTACTGACAAGGAGCCACTTTGATGAGTTGTTCTTCTTGCCTCCTTGTAAAATAGCTGTTCCTACGGGCTACTGGTTGGTCAAGGATAAACTGCTAAGAGAGAAGTTGAGCGAGAAGTATAACCCTAACGACTATGGGTTCAAGCCACTAACCAAGAGCCAGAGACGAACCAAAGTTTCTCAGTTTGTGAATGATCATATCAATGCCTTTGTGGATCCAGAATCAGAGCATCTACCCATCCAGAGGGCGGAATTTGCAGCTGCATTGGACACCGTAGTGAATGAAAGGAATTTCTATACCAATATTTATAACAACTTACCAAGCTATCCATCTATTGACGAGTTCAGTTTGACCAACATAGTGATGGTGATCCAGCCTTCTGCCGAGTTGTATAGGCGTGTGGAGTTGGCATTGGAGAGCAGAAGAGAAAACGAGTTTGATATGGATCTTGTGCATTACCACATGTTTCCACTGAGAAAAGTCTTGAGACATCAGGTCTCAAACTCTGCTAATAATGCACCAGATTTGACATTTGGTGAGAGATTAGAGGAGATTCCAGAGCTGATCATCCTCCCGCATCAAGTTTATGGAACTTTGACTTCAGAACTTAACATAGAGACATCACACTACTCATACCTAGCTGAAGCTCATGATCAAGCGTTTGCATTACAATTACCGGACACAGTTACGAGGGATCCAGCCTATTACTCTATAGAAGGTGAAGATTCCCCAGGTGATACAATCTTTCAACTGAGCAAGTACTTGCACTTCTCAGACCATCCTATACCTAAACCGTGGCACAAGCTGAGGCTGCAAGCAGGGTACATGGCATACAGAACAAGATGCCCAAATCATGGGGACTTCAGTGCTACCGATGACCGTGTCAAGCCTAGTACGCAGTGCGAAGACTGTTCAGCAGGACAGCATTGGGAAGAGGCTCACAGAATGTTCGCCAAGCAGAGAAAGGATATCTGTGGACTTGACCAGATCGATACAACTGAAGATATGTATAGCAATGAAATCAACTGAAGAGTTGTCCCGTCATTTATGACATTTTAGTGTGATTTCAATCGTAGCATGGCTCTCAAAGCTCATTCATTTTCGCAATTTCCCAAAAGGGACCCGAGCGCAAGGCCAGAAAAGCATAATAACTGTGATCCAAAAACAAAAACAGAAGCAGCAAAAAAAAAAACAGAGAACTTTGACAACGCCAGCGATAGGAACGAACCATCATTTTATTAACACATTGATCTCTCGCTGATATCCCACTAGTGCATTCGCTTCACTCACCCACTTTCTATTTCTTTCCACAGATCAACAGTTCTCCTCCCTTTGAGCCACAAATAGATCACCATGTCCACCACAACGACAGCCACGGGGATGCCGAAGATCACAACTACAAGTAGCTCTGCTAACTCTGCTACCTCTGCATTATGGACCACACCGACCATTACACCTCCTGCAGCAAATGACAATCCATATATCTGGAGAACGAGCGCCCCAAGTGGAACAGTTTTCATTGCTGTTGGTGCCGTTGCCGGTTTCATGTTGTTATGCTTTATCCTCTTCCTCATCTTGAGAAGCGTCTTTGCCAGGCGCTCTGCGCGTAACTCTCTTGGACTGGGAGATGATAGTTCGTCGAGCTCATTCAGTCATGGCGGCTCTGCTGAGAAGAATAGTTACCTGGGTTCATCACACATAAATCTGAGAACAAGTGTCTCGAATGGGAAGATTCCACTCCTGTACTCCACAGGTGGCAAAGAGGCTTCCAATTCATCTGTTAGCGATGTGTCAGACCCATTTGCTAAGCCTAATGACAACATGTTTTCCGTTTTGGATACCAATGACAATAAGAGAAGAAGTATGTTTATCTCTCCAACTGCTGAAGTTATGGGATTCAAAGGAGGCCATAACAGGGTTGTCTCAAATATGAATCACTTCGCAAGCACTACGACAATAACTGGAGGTGGTTCCGAAACTGGGTCATTTGCACAACCAAGACAGAATAGACATGAACGTTCTGGAAGTTATGATAACTACACTGATGTTTCATTGCAGAGTCCAGAGAGATCAGGATCCCAACGTGCTTATACAGGACGTACCAGAACGGTCCCTTCGCAATATCTTGAGTCGATGTTTGAAGATAGCTAGATAAAATTACAATGCGATGGTTCCATTGGTACACAGTGATAACAGAGCTGTAGCCATATCATATAGAGAAAAACACAAAACCAAATAGTAAAAGCACGCAGAAAATTAAACACAGTTCATTCTTTTCCTTCTAGAGATATTGATGGGAATCATAACTTCTTCTTCACATAATAGTACAACCAGACCCAGTATCTTCATCATCATCAGTGGCACCCTTCGGCTTAGCAGTCAATGCACATCTTGCAGCCTCTGTGAAGGCCTCATTGACACCTCTATTCTTCTTAGCTGAACATTCGAGGTATCTGAGTGCTCCGATCTTCTTCGCCATTGCCAAACCTTCGTCGTATGAAATCAAATTCTTGTTATTACTCTGACCATTCTCATCATCTTCTTCATCATTTCTCAAATCACATTTAAGAGCCACGAGCACCAACTTGACGCCTTCACAATGGTCAGCAATCTCACCAACCCATTTGTTCTGAACGTTCTCCAAGGAATCACGGGAATCTATGGAGAAACAGAGCATGATTGTATGCGTATCGGAATAACTTAACGACCTCAACCTGTCGAATTCTTCTTGGCCAGCAGTATCCCAAAGGGAGAGCTTGATCGGTTTGCCGTCGACAAAGATATCATGGACGTAGTTCTCGAACACTGTTGGTTCGTAGACTTGTGGAAAGTATCCTCTTGTGAAGACGTTCAGCAAAGATGTCTTACCACAGGCACCATCACCGAGGATAACAATCTTACGTTGGACTGTCGTGTGTTAATAGGCTGAGCACAGATAATTGTGGTATAATGACAGTACTCACTTGGTTTCTTTGAACTCCCACACAATGGCATGGTTTATGGGCACTAAATACAGGAACGGAGGAATGCAACAGGAGGGAACAAAACACACAATATTCGATATACAAACCAATCCTAATGCACTAGTGTGTATATTTGGTATTCAGATCAACTGCCTCCCACTAGATCAGTGCCAAAAAATGTCTCAGTGTCGTGTTTGTTGTTTATGCAGAAGTGCTAACGGGAATTCTGGCCAGGAAGGGCTGTCTTACCAAAAAATGCGGTAAGGACCGCACATTTCGAAGGAGAAGGCTTTGATGGAGGGAGTGGAATGGAGTGAGAGTTGCTGTTGTCTGTAGTAACCATTGTGGTGGAGTTTGTAGTGGGCATTCTGTTCGAATGGATTGGAGTGTATGGATTGAGAGGATTACAATGGCAAGATTTTGAAACAGGTTACTGCTTTGAGCTTTGAATTCCCGCATTGCAGTCCACGGGACACTCACGAAACCACAGAATTACCTGATTCGGAAGTCAACAAACAGGGGGGGGGGAGATGGGCCCGAGGAACCCAAAGCAGTCAAGAACCGTAAAGACAGAGTATTCAATCTGGGCTTGGAAGGAGCTACTGGTTGCTGTTCGCTGAGTGGCCGGTGCTATATCCTGTTGGCAGAAATTGTGACACTACAGTACAGTACAGAAGAGAAAGAATACAGTGCAATATTTCTGGATCAATTCATCTAAGTATTAGAAAACACATAAGGCAAGGTCTGAATACCATGGCAGTTAAGAAGGAAGCAAACCCACTGATGAAGAGACTGGGGATACAACCAAAGAAGAACACTCATAACGGGATTGTCCCTAAAGGTCCGCTCCCCAAGAATCCCAAGTCTATGTCTCAGAAGAAGGTGAACCCATTGATGCAGGCATTGCAGAAAGGTGCCACGAAGAACTTGACGCTAAAAGATAGAATAAGGCCTGTGACTGCTGAAAAAGATGCATCAAAGGCCAAGGGCAAACAGGCAACGAGGTCAACGAACGTACAATTGCAGAAGAGCTCAAATGGACAATCAACAAGACAGAAAGTGCAACAGCCAAAGGTCTCCAAACCGCAGAAGAAGATACTCTCTAGTGCTCGCTCTACGAAGCAAACCATAGTGCTTCAGATCAAGAACGCAGCATCACAGAAGTTTCTTAGATTGAAGAATTTGGAAATTGGCACCACATCTTCAGACCTGAAGCATGTGTTAGAATCCATGGGTAACATCAGAGATATTAGAGTACAAGATCTTGCCTCGGGTTCTACGACTGCGGAGGTGATATTTGAGAGAGAAGCAGATCTTAAGAGAGCATTGAATGATTTGAACCAGGCTGTTGCCGACGGCCGTGTGATCCATGCTGAGATCAGTGGTGAGCATCAGATTGGCTTGAACTTCTGACTTTACAAGCATATGTCCGAATGTTTAGTACTACAAAACTACAAATACAATCTCTGACAATAGAGCAGCTAATAGGTAGTAGAATGAATTCTCATTGCATCCTCTACTGTTCTCAATATAGTTCAATTTCATAAGTGGTGTCCGGGAGGGAACAATAGCAATCATACCCATCTTTGCTATATAAAGCCCACAAGCCCCCCTAAACTCCTCAGATTTTGTGTATAGCCCCTATAGAGTCAACTCAAAAGATGTCTAATACCCTCAAGATCTCTAGCGTTATCACTTTGGCACTCTCCATCTACGCCAATGTGCGCTACCTAGTGGGACGTAACCCAGTTGACAATGATCCAGAGAAGGATCCGTTCTTCAGGGTTGGTTTCACTCCATTCACCGGCAATTTGTTGATTATCTTGCTCTATTGGGGATTCACCCATCTACTGCAGTTGTCATTTGTTCTTCAGTACTTCTTCCCTGAAGAGACAGACCCTCAAACGGATTCATCAAACCCATTGACTTCTGCCCTTGGTGGCATCACCAATTCCAGTCGTTTGAAAACTGCAAACAATGTAGGATGGAGTGTCAATATTTTCAATCTGTTGCACTTTGTGTGGACGTTGTTGTTTGTGAATGGCCACTACATCCTCTCTGAGATTGTCCTGATCATCAACTTCTTCAACATTCTAGCGCTATACATTAGCCAGGCTACCTATAAGCTGCAGCCACTATCGAGCATCGTGCTGATCCACATGCCAGCTACTGCATTGCCATTCAGTTGGTTGCTTTATGCCATCTTTTGGAACGGTGCAGCCATGGTTGGCTCCCAGTCCCTTGCTGGCCGCATTGTGGCCAATGTGTTCATTTGGAACTTTATGCTCGTGCCAACCTTCTTCCTAGCCATCTACAGAGACTGGTCCGTGGGGTTCTCCTCCTCGGTGCTGATGCTTGCCCTCGGTGTCGGCCAACTCTTGACCAAAGTTTTTGCCCTCCAGTGGATCTTTGCCTTTGTCATCTCTGGTTATCTCTTCCTTGCCTCAGCTGCTGTCCTGGGATCAAACCTGACTGTTGTGAAAACCACCGACGCTGAGAACGCACCACTGATCAACAACTAGTCTAATGAGACATACGACATAATATTATTCCCCAACCATTTGTAGCTTTCCTATTCAGGCTTCGGACCACAAGGTCTCACCATCTTCTCGATAAGTTCCGTCTTCAGCAGGGCCTTCGGTATGCCATGTGCGACAGATAAGTAGCTCAACATGGATGGATGGCCAATGGCAGAGGCGTACGAGTCTCTGTGAACATTTGTCATCCACTCGCTGTATTATTCTGTTAGTTCAATTCCCATAAGGTTAAAAGAGGTATGTTACTCACTGCTTTGTTGTGTCCTGGTCTCCCAGCCCAATGTGACGGCTCTTCAGCTGTTCGTAAACCTGCTGCTCCCTAACTTTATCAGCCTATGCGAGTTAGTACTGAAGTCCATGTATCACTCACTCTGCAGAACTCACCATTTCTTCGTTGTTTTGTGTGTGTTGTTGTGTTTTGTTGTTCGTTTCCTTGCTTGTTTGAGTGTGAATTTTTCCCATAAAGAACGGCAAACCTCGATAACAAACGAACAACAGGCAACAACATCATCAACAGGGCAATGTCGTCCAAACAAGAGACAGCCAAAGACGTCGAGATGGTGGACGCTGAAGAGGAGAGCCACAGAAAACGGTGTGCGTTGTTGGCTGAGGTGAATACTGAAACGTACGAATGGGAACACCTGACAGAGCAGGCTCTCACCAAGTTTGAAGATGCTAAGACCGACATTGTTGCCCGCTCATCGATTGAGTCCTCGTCCTCGGACTCCATCTTCTATGAGATCTTCCTATGTGCAAAGTTCTACCCGGAAAGGCTCTCCAGTGCCAAGCTAGTGAACCTCCTGGACGAGATGATGGATGAGGAATACGTTGATGTGTTGAAAGGTCGGTTTGTCGCTATGCTCAATACTTTCAAGTTCGATTCGGCCCTTGTGGACTTGCTTAAGACTTGTAGAAAGTTGCCATGTCAGTACATTGCATGTTTTGCATTGGAAGATGACGTTATCACCGGTCTTGGTATGATCAGATCGTATGGTAAAGAGAAAACAGACTATCTTATCCGCAATTTGGTTGATCAGAAGAGGTTCTTGCTGCATGAGTCCTCAGAAGGATATGCCAAGGTGATGACAATCTTGAGCGACGCTTGTGCATCAGAGTTTTCCAAATATGAGATCTCAACGGTAAATAAGGCAGTTGAGACTTGCATTGGTCATTTCAACTTAGATCCTGTCCTGGTACTGGATATCATAATCAGCTTGGGTGCAGAATACTCGAAACAGAATTATAGGTTCTGGCTCGACATTCTGGAACAATCCCAATGGTGGCCCAAAGGTCGCCCTGCTAACCCAAACTCACTTGAGACTTTGAACAAAGGTGGTAACGAAGATGCACCTAGATTGATCGCTTCACGATTGAATGTTATCGGAAAAGAGATCTTTCCAGAACTACATGTCGACAAAAGAATACAAGCATTGGCTACATTCACTTCGATGCTGATGAAAAGAGGATTCATTTCATTCGGATCAATTCTCAAGCAGCTGGGTCCTATTGAGGAGACCATGTCTAAATTGTCTGAAGAGATCAATGATTCGATCGAACAAGAAATCTTCAAAGCATCTGCAAACGCGTTGGCTTTAAGTGGACCTTTGGCAGATGAAGACGAAGATGGTGAATCAAAACCATCAACGGCTCCTGAACAGACAAAACCGACGGAAGCCGAGAAGTTCAACTATAAGTTGGAATTTTTGAAGTCAACACTCTCCAACGGCCTCTATTACCCATCTCTGTACTTGCTGAATAAGTATCCGTCTCTGGCCTTTGCGGAGGACCAGATCTCGCAACTAATCATTAGAATGTTCACTGAGATGATGAAGCCATTGATCCATGCATTGAAGCCGCTTCCCGACGAGCAGCTGAAGAAATTATTGTCTCCTCTTGATGCGGAATCTCATAATAAGAACAAGCCAAAATTCTTTGAAATGGAGTCTGTTTTGGGATATGAAAAGGATCATGACGTTTATTTTTACTATGATTGGGCCACAGATCTACCACAGATTGAGAATACAACTGATCTAATCAAATACTCCAATGAGTTCTTGTCATTTATTGGTGCTAGGTTGGGTGAAGATGCTATCCTCTTATCCTCTCTTTGTAGATTGGCAGTGCAAGATTTAATTGGCATTGAAAGCAGTCCACAGCACGACGAAAAGTTAAATCAATGGTTTGACTACTTCAGAAAGTTCATCCTACCTGCGTCTTCGTATGGACATGAGAATCCAATCGCGGTTTATGATACTTTCCAACTATTGAAATTGTTCCCACTACAATGGAGGTACAACCTCTATGGTGAGCTTCAGAAGGTGACTTCTAAGAACAACCAATTTGTGAGATTGAACTATTCCAAGGCAGAGAAACAGACAAAGGATGTGTTAAAGAGACTCACAACCGAAAATGTCAAGCAGACTATGAGACGTCTCTCTAAGATTACTTTCGCAAACCCAGTGCCTGCATTCTCAGTCATCACCTCCCAAGTCGAGAGTTATGATAACTTGACCGACCTGGTTGTTGATGCAGCTCGTTACTTCACCGATTATGCATGGGATGTGTTACCTTTCGTTTTGCTGACTCGTTTGACCCAGCGACGTGAAGCTATTCAGGCTGATGGCGTCAATGATGCATTCTGGCTACAATCCTTGTCCACTTTCATCGCCAAACTTGCAAGAACCTACAGTTCATTCAACTTGATTCCAATTCTTCAGTTTACTGTGAGAGCTTTACATCAAAGAAATGGTGTTGGTCTGACTTTGTTCAAGCAACTGGTTGCCCAAATGGGCGGTATTCAACGTTTCACTAACCTTGTTCCAAACCAGATCAAGTTCCTGAGTTACAGTCCTTCATTACAGAAAGTTGCTCGTAAAGTCATTATGGACACAAGAGATACTTCAAGCAGAAGTGGCGAAAGGCTTTTGAAGGCATTGAGTTCTGCTGGCATGTTGACTGAGATGTTCGTCTTGTTGTATGACTTCCATAAATCCGTACTTGACAACTGCGATGATGATATACCATTCAAAGTCATTACTGATCGTTCTGATGAATCTGCTGCCGTCTTGCACACCTTTTCCCAATTATTGAACTTCTTCGCAGCTGATATTCCAGAGTGGTTTGAGCAAAACATTACACCGGTACCTGATCTTGTTTCTAAATACAATGTTGGTATATCTTGGGCGTTCGAACTCTGGAGATCTCACATTTCTTTGGAACAAGAGTTGGATGTCGACTTCCGGGCTGTTGATTTTACGAACTTCTCAAAACAATTGTATTCCGATTTCTGGAAACTTGGATTATATGATATCAACTTTGATGCCACTGTTTATGAAACTGAGCTCATCAAATTGGAGACTCAAAACAAAACTATTGCCAATGAGATCAGAATCTCCAACATGGACTCTAGAGAGAGAAACGATAAGGATAACATCAAATTGAGAAAGAGATTAGAGACCAATTCTGCTTTCAACAACCAGATTATGAAAACTCTTCCATTTGATCAAGAAAAGCATAAAAGTCACTCAGAGTCAGTTGCTAAGGTGCTTGAAGAACGTCGCTCATCGTGGTTTTCTTCAGAGACCCCACCAGATGCCGAGTTAGAAGCATTTGTGCAATTCTGTATTGTTCCAAGATTGTTACACTCTGAGACAGATGCCGTCTTTGTCGGTTCCTTCATCACCACTCAATTACCTACTGAGGTATCTAAGTTTCTTCTGGACAAGATCTTTGCAAGCTCTATCTTGGGTACTTTGATCTATACCGCTACTCCAATTGAAGCTGAGAACATTGGACTTTTCGTTGCAGAAGTCATTGGTAAATACGAGAAGGAAGAGAGTAGCAACGAGATGAAGAAGTTCTCCTTCTATTGGCTGAAGAAACTCATCCCAGCTGTCAAGAGCAATTTGCTCCACAGTGAAAACTACATGACAAGAAGAAACACATTGACATTCTTAAAAAATTTGATTCCAGTGGTTCGTGTTAAGAGCATTGGCTCAGTATTCCATGCCATCATTGAAGATGTTTCCAAAACTGAGACTAGAGATGACTTGAAACTTGCATCTTCTGCAGTATTTGCCTTGTTACAAAGTGCTTCAAAGAGTTGGAGAGATGTGTGGGAGGTTGTCGACTTTGACCAGGAGGAGAAAAAGGCCATTGAGGATAAAACGTTGAAGTTTATGAAAAGACGTCAACTCTTGAAGGATGAAGAGAAACGTGCTGCATTGAAGAAGGCCGAGAAGGACCTTGCTGAAAGAAAAGCTGCAATGGAAGCGAAAGAAGCTAGGCGAGCTGCCGTAAGAGCTGAAGAGGAAGCTGTCAGACTTAGGGAAGAAGAGGACAAGGCTGCTGCTGAGGCCAAGGCGAAGGAAGAAGAAGACCGGATTTCTGATAATGAAAAAAATGCCAGCTCTGAGGAAGACTCAGACGGCGATATTGTTCTAGAGGAAGATGATGAACAGGAGAACAGAAAGCCAGAAACAAAGGCAACTTCAGGAGTCGCTGTGCTGTCTGAACCAACTGAGGAATCCATCAAGAAAGATGTTGTAAAGGCCTCCAAAGAGGGGGAGGACGTCGAGAAGAATGTTGTAAAGTTCATTGAAGAGCAAGAAGTGAAGAAGAACACTCTTGAGAATAAAAACAGCATGGTTTCGGCGACTCAAAAAGTACCTGACTCTTCTGAAAAAGATGATCCTTCCAAATCCACTGAGAACTTAGAAGGCAAGACCAAAACAGATAATAGAACTAATATCAGAAGGGATGATCGTAATAACAGAGGCAATGAAAACAGACCTCCAAGTGCACCAAGATTTCAAAACGTCACAGGTAGTCAGTTACCACTGACAAAAAGAGAACTAGACCAGAAGATGGATCGTTTGTCTGAACAACTAAGAAAGGGAAACCTTGAAGGATTAATTCAGGTGACTAGCGACCATCCTCTGACATCGAAGAGATTGAGAGAGAACGATGATCGTAACCGTTCCTATAGGAATAACTTGAAAACAATTCTCGCAGAGTATATACGATCATTCTCGGATTCGCCAGACTTGATATCTATGAAAAGATTTGGTCCCCACATTGGCAACTTCCCGATTACACCATATCAACCACCACCACCTAGATCTGGGAAAAGAGCGCCACTTCCTGCACAGTCTGCAGTTGTGAGCAGTGCCATAAATGTATCTCACAATTCATCTGACTCTGTGAACACTCGTATTACTGATCGTGAAGGTCGTGACCAAAGGGATTCTCGAAGCCAAAATGACCGAAGAGCTACCAGAAATGATCATGACAGACGTGAGGACAAGAAGGATCGTCAAGATGGAAGAAACACCAGGGATTCAAGGGACACCAGGGATGATCGCGATAGACGTGATAGACGTGATGCTCGCGATTCAAGAGATCTACGTCCTCCTCCACCACCACCCCCGCCAGCCGGGTCCAGAAACTATGATAGAAAGAGATCTCGTCACGATGAATATCCTGAAAAGAGAAGAAGGTATTGAATATTGTTTGAAACGTGTATTATTAGCTTCATTTTGATGCGTTATTTGTAGTTGGTGGCAGTGCCACACATCGCGGATGTGACCCATCCAAAGCTTCCCAAGCCTCTTTAAAACATCGCCAACGAATTTTGACGCTCAACCAGACAAGGAGCTATTGACAATGTCATTTGATATCACTCAAGGTATCTTAGTTGCTGATCCCATCGAAGGACGTGGCATTCGAGCGAGATCGATACATCCGCAAGTTTATGTCCTCTTTGAGATTGGAACTAAGGTGCAAAGAACAAAGATAACCACCGCAGAGAGTTCATTGTTGATGAAATGGAAGGAGGATTCGCAATGCAAGTTAGACATTCAACTTGATATGCCACCAATTTTGAAGGTGTCTGTGATGGAATACAGAAAACCACTTCCCTTGTGTCTTGCTCAAGGCGAGCTGGATTTGATAGATGTGTTCTATGAAAAGGAAAGCAGCCGAATCATATCTCTGAACCCATGCGGTCAGCTGGAACTAGAGCTGACTTACTATGATATCGTGCCTATGCTGCCTAAGAAAAGTCCTGAGAGCCCACCTCCTGTCGCAATCAACGATGAGGCGAAAGTTAGCAAAGTTAGGAAACTTGAACAACTGGTTTCATCTGTGGACCAGGTGTTTGTTGATGATGTTGTTGAAAAAGAAAGAAGTCGACTGAAGAGACTCGTTAAAGGTGTCAAGAGAAGATATCAAAAGTCGAGAAGCCATTATCCTGAACAGAGCCATAGACGTCAGTCGAAAAGGAATCTTTTACAACTACAGGCCCAAGTTGACCTTGAGGGTAGCGGTGACAGCACAGATGCTGAGTCTCAACCGAACACTCCACACTCATCATCCGGCACTATCTTCAGCCGAACATCAGTCGAATTGACAGACTTAAGCACTCCAAAACTCGAAGAATTGGATATCAACAGTCTTCCCTTCTCGGCTGGATCTATTGGAACGAATGAACCACAGAAGACTGACGTCTTGAGAAAGCAGTACGAGAAAAAAAGAGTAGAGAGAATTGAGTACAACAAATTCCTACCCGAAGTTTATGCATTCTTGGATAGATTACAGAAAGGAAATGCATGGCCAGAGGACTTTGACATCGAGAGAGGAGTCTCTGAATATAATGGAGATGGAACATGGAGTAGAGGCTGCTTAAGGGACTCAGTACAAACAGATGAGCCACCGATGCTTCCACCGAAGGTTCCGATGGGAATGACGGGTGAAGAGTACTTTGTTCTCCAAAAGGAGCAGTGTATTGACTATTTCAAGACAGTGTATAGTGGATTCTGAGTCAATAAAAAAAAGTTAGATCACTAGGAGTTTGATGCGAGGGAATATTTATGAGCTAATGAATGAAAGCACTACTCTTATGTAGCTTCTATAAATCATTCTTGATCATTTTCGGTTCTGAGGGCTCTTCCCAGTGACTTCAAGTGGACATTTCAGACCTCGTAGAGGGATTTGGCTCTGAAGAATCTTTTCACTGAATGTAGCTCAAATATTCGCAACAAGATATAAGATACTAGATTAAAGATAGTAATATGTAAATACAGTATATTCCTGATTATGAAATACGGTCCTTTACCCATTATCTCCATCTATAAGATCTATTCACCTCACCAAGCATTTCTGCATTCGTTTGTTTACTTTTCCCGGTTTCAACGAAAACTTTCTAATCTCTGATCGAAGAAGTTGGAAGAAGCTGGAAAAAACTGGAAGAAGAAGGGAAAGAAAGGAGGATGTCGCACTTCAAAGGCAACACAGGCACCCTGATTATCGTTGTCGGTAGGGCAAAAGACTTGCCGAATAAGCGTAAGCTCGAGAAGCAGAATCCATACTGTCTGCTGCGTATCTCCAATTTGACGGATAAAACCAAGGCCGATCTGCGTGGCGGACAGGTTCCCAAGTGGGACGAGGAGTTCAGATTCAATATTGTTCCAGAATTACAGCCTATATTAAGACTAAGCGTTCTGGATGAGACCAAGAAGGCACCGACGCTGATCGCTGAAGCTGAGATTGACTTCACTCCCGTTTTCTATTCTTCTGTCAAGGAGGGATATGATAAGTGGCATGCATTGACCTCAGGCAGCAAAGAAGCCGGTATGATCTACCTGGAAATGACTTTCTATCCTGCTAATGGGAACACCGTTTCAAGCCCGCGGAAATCAATGTCCATGTCTTCGGTGTCATCCTCACCAAAGAAGAGATCACTACCACCAATCCCAGGGCAACCAGAGCTCCAAGAAGAACCAGAGACTATAGTACGTTCTATACCACCTCCATTGCCAAGGAATCCTCAACAGGAATTTGTACCGGATTTCTCAAGATCGCAAATGTCCATTCATTCGTTACCAGACGTTCCGACTACAAATCATATATTGAAGGACCTGCCACCTATGGACACTCGTTTCACTTCATCAGTATCGGCTGAATCTGATGGAACCATTGTCAGTAAACCATCTGATTGGATATCCATGGCAAAGAAGTTTACGACCAAATATACCAGCTCGTTGTTTGGAAAAGAGGAGGGATCTGTCAATGACTTCGACCAGCTTGAGCGTGAGGTCCAAAGTGATTTCCAAAGAAATAATTCTTCTGAGAAACTACAAAGTAAGGCACCTCCTGTGCCATCGCATAGCTCTGGGTCCTTTAGTGGGTCATTCAGACCATCACCTCCACCAGTTCCACAGCACAGTTCCATGTCATCCAAGATCATGAGGTACGACATTATTGAACCAACTCAACCAGAGAGACAAAGTCCATCAAGGAAGGCTCCTTTCTATCAAAGTGGTGAGACATCACCAGCGAGATTGAACTTGTCAAGCATACCATACGACGTTAATGACATTGGTCCATCGAGATCACCTACACGAGGATCGCCCACACAAGGACCACCACGTGCAAGAGGATCGCCTACAAGAGCAATGACCTTTGGAGAGCCTTTAATGTCGCATAGAGATAATGATATCCTATTGCTTACACACGATTCCCCAACACCATATGATGTCTTCGTTAGGTCGAACGGCTCAACCACATCAGTTGGCTCGAACAAATCAAGGATGTCACCTACTAGGTTCAAGACGTCATTACCACCACCACCCCAATGACTTAAAGGATTATTAAATAGACGATAATTACGTTGTGTACTGGTAGGAAAAGGAGGTGGCCTAGAAAGCTGCCTCATCGTTGTAATCATCCTCATCGCCAAAATCTTCACCATCATCGAAGTATTTCTCTGCATTATAGTCGTCGTCGTCCTCTTCTTCGAACTCATCGTCTAAATTCTCCTCAATATCATCTCTTTCGTCATCTTTTTCATCATCGACGTCTGCCATTTCTTTCAGCTTCTCCAATATGGTATTACCAATCTCGTCATTATTCAAGGATTCAAGTACCTGTTTCGAGCTCCTTAACTTCGACAGTTGCAGTAGCTTCTTCTTCTTTTGATCATCCACTCCCATCACTCTGTAGAGCTCCTGCGGAAAGAACTCTATACTGTATGGATGGTCATCTATTGAATGGCCGATGGATCTTTTCTTCAAATATTTGTCAGAGTATCTCTTCAACCCATCGTTCAACCCATCTTCATGGACCTCATGTTTTTTGGACTTACTCACCTCTAGCGAATCACCTGTGTAGAAAGGCCCATCTCTTACGTTCGTTTTAAAGTTGATAAAGTGTGATGAAATGATCTTCTCTTCATCTGCCATTGATCCATTAACAGGTAGTATAATGGAGGGCTTTTCTGACTCTGTTAACTTTGTGACGTCCTGGTAGTCCAAACCAAAGGGTA
Organism: Williopsis saturnus; assembly: GCA_003709245.3. NCBI lineage: Eukaryota > Fungi > Ascomycota > Saccharomycetes > Phaffomycetales > Wickerhamomycetaceae > Williopsis > Williopsis saturnus. The sequence goes on from PPNR03000015.1 coordinate 144,992, forward strand.
GATTTCTTTGAAATCCATTATTCCCACCGCCTCTTCCACCACGGAAACTCATCTCTATCGTGTATATTCCTATAGCGTTGTGTGTATGTATTGTTCCTCTGTTGATGTTTTTTTTGATGAGCGGTGTTGAAATTTTTATGTTTCTCCGTTCGATGAGGTCCTGGTGTTCATCAACTTCAGCATTTAAAAAGGTCATCGAAGCACTACAAGGAAGCTGTGACGATATACAGTCAAATTAAATCACTCCAGCAACTCCTCGATGTCCTTATCATCGTCTGCGCCATTCTGAGCGTCTTCCAAGGCCTCCTGCAACAATTTCTCCTGTCTCTTGACTCTCTTTCTCGTAGACTTACCCCAGCCCCATGACTGTTCATCTTCTGGCTTCTCAACAAGCTTCTCAATATTTTCCTGACTTTTATGCACTTGGTCTTCTTCTAGTTGTTGCTTTAACTGGCGTGTGGCGAGAAATTTACTCACTTGTGTTCTCAAGAACCAGTACCCACCGATGATGATGATGAGTCTGATGGCGTGTTGAAAGTCCAAATCAAGGAGTTGGTTGATGAAGCTTTGAATTGACATTGTTCGTGAAGGTTTTAATATCGTTGTTCTCTTTAATGACAATTTCGCCTTTCAGTTTGGAAGATGAGCTCAAAAAGAAGACCAATAGACAAAAGGAGACAAATGGATTCCAAGTGGTGAATATAGGGGAACAGACGACGCTAGCAACAAAAGTATGATATTGCAAGTAGTAATGACAAACGTTGTCAAGAAGGATATGTAAATGACAAATAGTCCCAACATCAAAATGACAAAATGTCCTCTCCAACGGCTCGGGGAAGCCGACAACTGATAATCCGTGATGGCCGGATTGGGGAATTATTCCTGATTTGGTTATTTATTGAGCTTTATCTGATGGTCGCATAACTACTTGACTAACCTCTATTAGTTCCATGAATAAGCATGATAGTCTTAGATTTCATCATCACTAAACAGGTCTTCTTCGGGGAAGTCACCAATTTCAACTTGTGACGGTTTTAAGAATCCTCCATAGTTCGGTTTAGCTTGGAAGTAATAAACCCCTTTGACAGAACCGTCATTCTTTCCCTGTGGCTCATCAAACTCCACTCCCGCCCATACGCTGTTATCAATCTCTGGTACTTTACCAACGAATCTAATCGTGCCTCTTCTTCCATCATTGGCCTGGAATCTTGAGCCCACCGAAAGTTCACGTCCCTTGGATTCATTCAATTCATCCATCTGTTTCTTCTTCTCGTTATACTCTGGATTGAACTTGCCTAGTTGGTTCTGTCTTTTCCATTCTCTCACTGTATTAGTTCTCTTATCATACTCTTCATCATTCATTTCATAAGTCTCCACAGATTGATCTTCCAGCTCTTTTAGTTCTGAGTCCTCTCTAGTATCATTGACCTGTATTCTTGAGCTCTCCGAGAGACGAAGTGACGGTAACAATGTAGTATCGTTCAATTCGATACATTCACTGGAGATGGCATTTGGATACAGTAACAGCTGTTGATCATTTGGTGGAATACCGGTAATGGTCTCCAATCTTTGTTTTAGATGCAGTATCGACCAGTTCGTTGAGATACGACGCTGAGAATTTGTGAGCGAAGACGTGACGTTGATTGTGACATCCATTTTTGAGTCCCTTTATAAATTTCCTTGTGTGTTGGGTTCACGTCTTGTCCAGGTCCACCAGACCAGTTGTTTATCAAATTTAAACTTCAAAACTTTCAACGAAAAACAGAGACAGGACAAAGGACAAGAACAACAAAACAGAACATAAATACAAATCGGAAATGTCAGACAATAGGAACGTATGTCCATTGCAGCTTAGGGTATTACAAGACTAGAGAGACTAACCCAATTGTTCTTTTTCTTTTATGCCGCTTGGTATAGATGGAAAGGAATTGTCAACAGCAAGAGAAGAAACAGAAAGAGGCACCAAAGAAGTACGTGACCGAGTGGTTGGCAGACCACCAGGATAGCAAAGTCCGTGTGAAATTCACCAATGGCAGACAGGGTATGTACTTGACGGTCTTTTTGGCTGATGATAATATACTGACAAGATTGAAGTGATTGGCATTCTCAAAGGGTTCGATCAATTGATGAACTTGGTACTTGACGAAGTTGAGGAGATTATGAGAGGTGAGTTTGCTAGTAGAATTATAACTATGATGAAACTAACAGCAGATACAGACCCACAAGACCTGAGCATACTCACAGAGAACAAAAGACAGCTAGGCCTTGTCGTTGTCAGAGGGCCATTGTTGTTGACCATCGCACCATTGGACGGCATGCAGGAGATTGAAAATCCGTTCCTTCAGAATTGATGTTTTAGTGATAACATTGTCGTAGAAAGCAAATAAGCAGCACTATACTGAAACCGTACAACTCCATCAGATGATATTGATCCATTGATACTGATTCGCTGATAAGTCCCATTATCAGAGCCCTAGGACATCCAAACATCTTCGAGTCCCCGACGGCCACGGTCCGCCGTTGGAGATAAAAAAATTTTGTGTTATCGGGAGATGAGCAGAGCTTAAAAGGAGCTGAAGAGCAAGTTTTGACATCAATTTGAAAGATTTAGAACACCACAACAATGCTTGAATCATACGATAACGTCCTGCTGCTCCCACAGACAAACCAACTCCGTGGGCTCTACTCCATCATTAGATCTAAGGACACACACCGTTCTGATTTCGTGTTTTACTCTGACAGAATTATTAGACTACTAGTTGAGAAGGGTCTTGACCAATTACCGGTACAAGAAAAGATAGTGGAGACTCCTCTGGGTGTTGAATACCAAGGAGTGGATTTCCTTGGGAAGATCTGCGGTGTGTCCATCGTGAGAGCTGGTGAGAGTATGGAACAAGGTCTCAGAGATTGTTGTAGATCAGTCAGAATTGGTAAGATCTTAATCCAGAGAGATGAAGAGACCGCTTTGCCAAAGTTGTTCTATGAGAAGTTGCCGGAGGATATCGCTGATCGTTATGTTTTTTTGTTAGACCCAATGCTTGCCACTGGCGGGTCCGCTATTTTGGCCACTGAAGTGTTGATCTCTCGTGGTGTCAAGCCAGAGAGAATCATGTTCCTGAACTTGCTCTGTTGTCCTGAAGGTATTGAGGCCTACCAAACTAAGTTCCCAGACATCAAGATCATCACCGGTGGTATCGATCCAAAGTTGGATGAGAAGAAGAGAATCTACCCAGGCTTAGGTGACTTCGGTGACAGATACTACTGTATTTAAGTGTAATAGCATTTTCACGTGTCTCTAGTTCCTCTTCACTTAGCTAATCGACTCAGATTTCAAAGACATTTGGAATGGATAACCTCCGGATTCTCCTCCCATTCCTCCTTTGAAACCCACATCTTCTTGAAAGTGCTCAACCCCGCCAAAATGGAACCCCCAATCCATACACTATACTTCCTTTCCGGTGGGGCATACATCTTTATCTTCGTTCCTTTTGTAGTTAGCTCTTTCAGTTCACTAATCAATCTATCACCGAAACCCCTTATCATTGTTGTTCCTCCACTCAGAACAACACTTTGATATAATGAAGGTCTCAAATCGATATCCACTTTCTGTATAGAGTCATAGATCAAACTATGGATCGCCACGGACTCTGAACCAATAAGCTCAGGTCTGAAGAGAATCTCAGTTGCTCTATGCCTCTCATTGCCAACTCTGATGACTTGACCATCTGGTAATCTATATGACTGTTCCTCAATCTGTTCATTCGTCGAGTTTGATGAGATGTAACAGTACTTCTCTTTGATCTCCCTTACGATCTCCTTCTCTGCACTTGTCTGTAACAAGACACCGTTCTTTTGCAAAAGCAGTTGTAACTGCTCAGTTATATCCCTACCAGCAAGGTCCATCCTCTTAATAGACCCTGGTAAACTGAATCCATTATACACGGGGACAACATGTGTAACACCATCACCTGAATCCATCACAACTCCAGTGGTTCTGCCCGAAGAATAGAGCGCAAGAATGGCTTGTATCGAGAGATACATCGCTGGCGTATTGAACGTTTCAAAGAAGATCTGGGAGCATTGTTCTCTATGTCTCTTTGGGTTTAGGGGAGATTCTGTCAGTAGAAGAGGGTGATCTTCAGTATTAACTTTCAATTTCTTAATCACTTGTTGCCATATGAGTTCCATCTCCTCCCAGTCTTGAACTATGCCGTGTTTGATAGGATGATGGAGTCGTAAGAGGCCTCGTTGTTCTTGTGCTGACTTGCCGATGTAGTTGTCATGTTCGAGGGAATTGATCATCACTTTGGAGTACTTCGGGAAGCCGATACTGTGGGTGGTGTTAGTCTTGAAAGTACGATTAGTTCAAAAGATACCCACATCGATGGTTCAATGTACTTGGGCTGTTCTTCACCGGCGAAGCCTGCCTTGATGATGCCGGACCCCTTTTCGAAATTGTTAGTACTTTCACACCGTTTTACAGAATATAGTGATCGTACATTATCGATGACGATGGGCTGGTTGAGCAGCTCTGTCATTGCTTTCTTCTCTTTCTTCTTTTTCCTTTGTTGTTGTAGTTGGGGCTGCTTGTTTACTTTTCGCGTTACTTCAAGAACTGTCAATTGTGGGAAAGACAATGAAAATGGCCAGAACTACGAGTAAAATCACTATATATAAATGCCTATTGAAATTATCATACAGAAGGAGGTGATCAATGATCAATAATGCAACAATTTAATCGAGATCCACTTTCAAGCACTTGAAGTCATTCAGTTTCAATGGCCTAACGTAGACTTCCTCCTCGTTCAACTTCTGACCTTCACGGAAGTTCTGCCTGATATATTCCCTCATGGCGTTCATTGCAGCATCACGACACTCTTCTTTCAGGTCAGAGCCGCTATGTCCCACAGTGCCTTCCACAAGGACTCTCATGTCGAAACTCGGGTCCAACTCTGTGTCTTTCAGCAGGATGTTCAATATGCGTTCTCTCTGTTCAGCATTAGGCAAATTCACTGCGAATCTCTTTGGCATTCTTCTCATGAAGGCAGAATCGATATCATTTGGTCTGTTGGTGGCTCCGAGTACCAGTATTCTCCCAGAGGAGGTCAATCCGTCCCAAAGAGTCATGAATTCGGCTTTGAGCATCGCGGTGACTTCGTGGTCCATCGACTGACGTTCTCTCAAGAAGGAATCAATCTCATCGATGAAAATTATGCATGGCTGAAGCTTCGCAGCCAATGAGAAGATAGCGTCAACCATCTTGTTGGATTCACCATACCATTTATCCATTACCTGCGACATTCTAATAGAGATGAAGTTCGCACCTGACTCCTTCGCGAGGGCTTTAGCAAGCATGGTCTTACCACATCCCGGTGGTCCATAGAGAAGAACACCCTTTGGAGCCTGTAACAGCGACGAATGTGTGAAGAGCTCAGGGACAGTCAAGGGGTAAAGAACGCTCTCTCTCAAGTCATCAATGATACCCTCCAGCCCACCGATATCCTTGAATCTGACATCGATCTCGAATGGTGTTACAACGCTGGCCAACACAGCGTTCTCATAATCGTTCAGATCCAAGTTCAGTCCAGGATTGAGGGCTTTCAATCTCTGTAACGAGGCATTCGCCTTCTTCTTCGTATCGCTGGACTTCGCAGCCGGTCCTTCTTGTGTCAGCAACAAGTTCATCATGTAGTACGCCGAGATCGACGCACCAACAAAGAGTGCGATGTCTGTAACCACCTTAATGTCGAGCTTGGGCATGTTTTGTGGTGCTTTGGGTTCTTTGATTTTGGCTCTTTTTGGTGTTGATCTTTGTTTGTGTCAGCGTTTTTCCCCAGGCGGTTCGAGAAGTTCCGGTGAAAAATTTAAAGGCGATGAGATGACCTTGTTAGCTAGGCTTCACTAACCACTTTCAGACGAATTTGCCGCGGTTTTACATGGAAAGATGTCTAAGAGACACAGAGAGGAGGAGAGACACGGGATCAGAATACCAGGTGCTATTTTGGATGAGTTGAAGGGCCAGACTAGTGAGTTTTTTGTGAGATCACTGCTGTGGATATAACTAACAACCTATAGGTGAAGAGGATTCCAGGTTCCAAAGCGAGCCAAAGAAGAGAAAAACAGTGTCCAGAAAAGACAAGAGAAAGCAAGAGAGGGAGGCCAAAAAGCAGCGTAAAGGTCAAAAGAACGAGGTCAACGGACATAAATCTGTCTCTAAGAAATCTAACCCTAAGAGGGAACAAAAATCGAAGAAGAAACTAGCTCCCAAAGACGAACCAGAAGACGAAAAAGTCAGCGACTTCGGTGGATTCTCAGATGAAAATTTTGGTGATTCTCCTGACTATGAGGATTTCAACGAAGACCCTCTATCAGGCTTTCATGATGATGATGGACTGGATTCCGCAGACTTTGATGAAGACGATGAAGATCAACCACAGACAGCTGAAGACACCATGGCTGCTCTAATTGCAATGAAGAAGAAGAAAGAAGTATTAGAGCCGAAGACTTCCAACGATAAGATGGCCGCTCTGAGGGCATTGAAAGGGAAGACAGGCAAGACAGCTGAAGAACCTCAGACCGTTGAGGAAACAATGGCTGCGTTAAAGGCACTGAAAGAAGAGAAGAAGAAATCTCGTGAACCACAGACGGCAGAGGAGACTATGGCTGCTTTGAAGGCTTCTAAGTCTGCCAACAAAGAATCAAAGGGATCTAAGAAAGTACCTAAAAAGGAATCCAAGAAAGATGATTCCACTCGTTACCTCACTCCTGGTGAAGAACGTCTTCTGAAGAGAGATGAAGATGACATGAAGTACTATGCTAAGAAGCTGGGTCTTAAATCTACCAAGATCAGTGAATTCAAGAACAAGAAAGATGATGACGGTTTGGGTGACTTGCTAGATGGATTGGACTTCTTGGATGATTATGGTGATAGCGGTGAAGAGGAAAAGTACCAGGACTATGCTCTTTCCCAAACGGAAGATGAGGAGGAGGAGGAAGAGGGAGAACTCAGTGAAGTTGCTGAAGAGGAAGAAGAAGAGGAAAAGGACGACCAGGGCAGCGAAACTGACGAAGAAGAGATCGTTGAGAACCCATTCTCATCTGATGACGATATCAACTCATCCGATTTTGACTCCGACATAGATCCAGAAGCTGAAGATGAAGAAGATGAACGTAACGTTATCATGGCACGTCCCAAGGAGAACCCATATGCACCAGCTGTTGCGCCAGCAACAACTACAAAATATATCCCACCGGCGCTACGTGCTAAGCTGAATGGTGACTCTGAGCAGCTGATGAAGATCAAACGCTCTGTCAAAGGTCCATTGAACAGATTGTCGGAAGCAAATGTCATCACTATCGTCAATGACATCAATTCGGTGTATTTGGATAACCCAAGGCAATTGGTCACTGAATGCCTAACAAGTGTGATATTGGAGAGTGTCATACAACAAAGTGTGCTACTAGATACCTTTGTCACACTGCACGGTGCCTTGGTAAGTGCTGTCTATCGTTCTCAAGGTGTTGATTTTGGTGCCTATTTCATCCAGACTTTGGTTGAAAAGTATGAACAGAATTACAGTGCGGGAAATACTAAAGAAGCTAGTAATTTGGTTACTTTACTGACTTCATGTTATTCCTTCCAACTGGTCAGTTGCAAATTGTTGTACAACTTGATCTCTGAATTGATCAATGAATCTTCTGAGATGAACTCTGAGATCTTGTTACGTATCGTGCGTAACTCAGGTCAACAGATGCGTTCTGATGATCCTAATGCCTTAAAGGAGATCATCCTCCAAGTCCAAAAGAACACACATGGTAAGGAGATCAACTCAAGAACAAGGTTCCTCGTGGAGACTATAACCAACTTAAAGAACAACAAAACCAAGATGCAGAATGAGGCAACCTCGCAGCTGATAACCAGAATGAGGAAGTTACTGGCTAATGTTACCAATAAGCCAAATGAGCCTTTACAAGTCACATTAGATGACATTCATTCTGTCGAGACAAAGGGTAAATGGTGGCTCGTCGGTTCAGCATGGAAGGGCAACACTGCTGCAAAGGAGCTTGAGGTCAATGAAGAAGAATTGAATGATATCTTGGACTCTGCAGAACCAAATTGGATGGAATTAGCCAGAGCTCAGAGAATGAATACTGATATAAGAAGAGCAATCTTTATCAGTATAATGTCCTCTGGTGATTACATCGAGGCTTTCACCAAGTTGGATAAGCTAAGATTGAAGAGATCACAAGAGAGAGAAATACCAAAGATTCTACTCCACTGTGTTTCTATCGAAAAAGGGTATAATCCTTACTATGGTCTTTTAGCCAACAAATTGTGTTCAAGTCACAGTATGAGAAAGACCTTACAGTTCTGTTTCTGGGATCTTATTCATGAATTGGAAGGCGATGAAGAAGATGAAGGTGACTATTTCAAGAGATTGAACCACGACATGAATGACGAGGATGAGGATTTTCAAATGCAAAGGTTGGTCAACCAGGGAAAATTCTTTGGTGTATTGATGGCTGATGGTTCATTACCACTTCACTCTTTGAAGTCGATTAACTTCCTCTCTATGAGCAGAGATACAAGTCTGTTTTTAGAAGTGTTGATGATCTCATTCTTTGATAACTTGGGTAAGAAATCAGAAGTTGCTGCATTCGGCAGTGGGATGAAGAAATCCAAGGCTGAAGATCTCAAATTTCAGGACACACTGTTGATTGAGAGATTGGCTAAATGCCAAACACAAAAGGTTCTGTTGAGAGGTCTCCAATTTTTCCTACAGGAGAAGGTTCGTGGTAGCGATATCATCAACGGAAGAAAGCAGAGAAAGAGAGTTGAATGGGGTGTTGATTCTACATGTGATATCTGCGATGAGTTCTTGAAGCAAGGTGATTAGATACATATTTTATAGAAGATGGTCTTGTTGGACGTGGAGCAGATTATGCTAACGTCGTAGATCTCATAGATGACAAGAAGAACAGAAGAACAGATCATACTTCGATTCCGTCTTCCTACAGATATAAGGCGAGTAAAAGTTGTAGGTCTAAAAGGGATGCAGCACATTGGTTTGGGTCATTAGCAATTTCTGACATCAATGGCCTGTTTTTTATGCGCATTTTGTGATCTGGTTAGAGAACTTCTTGTATGTGGTTCTCTGGATAGTGCACTACGATACGGATGACGATTCATAAACATGATCACTCACGCACATGCCCTGATACTATATGGTTTGGATCATTTCATAGTCTGCTCATATGGAATCATTCTTTTGTAAATTCTTGCTAATGGTAGGAGACATGAATCCTAGCTAGCCGCTCTAGCGGTCAAGATACCTCTGAAGATGTTGAGCGTCCATTCTCAGTTGATGCCATCATTCATACTCTTGCACCTACATAAAATGTTCCGAGTTTTCTGCATGCACCTCTTTTCTTCAACAGCACTCCCATTGCTGTTTCTAAGAAGACTCTTCTGATACGTATAAGCGGGATAATGAAGGACATATTGGAACATAGAGACGGAAGACTCATTTCACAGGTGAACTTATGGCATAACGAGAGCCTCAGGAGAAGAGCTCGAGCGTCGTGAGCGGTTGGTCGCTACTGAAGATTGCGATTTCATTATCTTTTCAGATTACAATTTAATGTTACGGACTGTTGGTAACAATTTAGGAAAGGATATTTGTTGGCGGCTTGACACAATTTTGACACAAACCGAACCGAGTCTCAGCCTCAGTAGGAGCCGACGGAGTCAAACAGAGTTCTAGCCAGGGATCATCGAGAGCTAGGCAGAGTGCCATCCTCTTCCGGGCAGAATTGTGCCTAACTCTCAGGCAGAGGCCCTCACACTCCCCAGGCAGGCCTCCCTCGTGCTTCTGCCCCACAGGGTGGCCCCACGGGACTTTGCGGCCCACTCTAGGCCTCCCACTCATTATGCGTGGGGAACCATTGAGATCGATCCAAGTTTGTTGGACAAACATGACATTTTGGTCGTCTTTTTGTCATCCATTGGTTCATCACCATGGTCATATTATAAGCATGTAGAGCATGTGTCAATTGTGATCCCTCTACCCTTCGAATCACCCTCAAAATTGCATAATCTCCCACCGTGAAAGGGTTTCCCGTTCAGCGGAGCCGGTGGTTTTCCCAATCCGGCGCCATCTCCCACAAGTCAAAAACAACAAAAGTGGCCAAAACTCGTCTTCAACAAGCAGCAACAAGCACATAGGTTAATCATCCACAGAATGCTCTCCTTCATCCGTCCTGCCGTCAGGGCACGCGCACAATTCTCTGCCATCCGCACACTCGCGGATGCTGCTACCAGTGAGTGCTTCTTATGATTTATAATGAATAAGGGAGACAATATGATACTAACAACCAACTACAAGAGAAACACGACGTTGTCATCATTGGTGGTGGACCAGGCGGTTACGTCGCCGCCATCAAGGCTGCCCAATTGGGGTTAGACACCGCTTGTATTGAAAAGAGAGGAAGACTTGGTGGTACGTGTTTGAACGTGGGTTGTATCCCATCCAAGGCCCTCTTGAACAACTCCCACCTGTACCATCAGATCCAGCACGACACCGCTAAGCGCGGTATTGAAGTTGCTGATGTGAAATTGAACGTTGCTAACTTCCAAAAGGCTAAGGACACCGCAGTCACTGGCCTCACCAGTGGTATTGAGATGCTTTTCAAGAAGAACGGTGTCACTTACTACAAGGGTAACGGTTCCTTCGTTGATGACCATACAGTCAAGGTTGAAGCCATCGAAGGTGGTGAGAACGCCGTTCTGGAAGCTGAGAACATCATCATCGCCACCGGTTCTGAAGTTACCCCATTCCCAGGTATCACCATTGACGAAGAGAGAATCGTCTCTTCCACCGGTTGTCTCTCCCTTAAGGAGATCCCAAAGAAGCTTGCTATCATCGGTGGTGGTATCATCGGTTTGGAGATGGGTTCCGTCTACTCCAGATTGGGCTCTGAAGTCACCGTCATTGAATTCCAAGATGCAATTGGGGCTTCTATGGACTCAGAAGTTGCTAAGGCTACCCAGAAATTCCTCCAAAAGCAAGGTCTCAAGTTCAAGTTGGGAACTAAGGTCCTCTCTGGTGAGCGTAAGGGTGATATTGTCCATGTTGAAGTTGAGAATGTCAAGTCTGGTAAGAAGGAACAACTGGATGCCGACGTGCTCTTGGTCGCCATTGGTAGAAGACCATACATCGAGGGTCTTAATGCTGAGACTTTGGGTCTCGAAGTTGACAAGCGTGGTCGTTTGGTCATCGATGAACAATTCAGAACCAAGCACTCCCACATTAGAGTCATTGGTGATGTGACTTTTGGTCCAATGCTCGCCCACAAGGCTGAGGAGGAAGGTATCGCTGCTGCTGAATACATCAAACACGGACATGGTCACATCAACTACGCCAACATCCCATCTGTGATGTATTCCCACCCAGAGGTTGCCTGGGTTGGTCAAACAGAACAACAATTGAAAGAAGCTGGTATCGCTTACAAGGTTGGTAAGTTCCCATTCATTGCCAACTCTAGAGCTAAGACCAATTTGGACACCGAGGGCTTCGTCAAGTTCCTCGCAGATGCTGAGACTCAAAGAGTCTTGGGTGTCCACATCGTTGGTCCAAATGCTGGTGAGATGATTGCTGAGGCTGGTTTGGCCTTGGAATACGGTGCTTCCACTGAGGACATTGCTAGAGTCTGCCATGCTCACCCAACTTTGTCTGAAGCTTTCAAGGAGGCTGCGCTTGCCACTTTTGACAAACCAATCAACTTCTAAGCTTTTATGTATGAGAATCTGAATCTTAAAATAATTTATTGTTAGAACCAGCATCTGTATAGGTTTTTCTGTGTCACCATTTCATTAAATCTAGTATACATAAAAGAAGAGTAACTCGGGTATCATTTGTTTCCCTTGAACATGTTCTTGATGGAGAAGTTATAGTCACCGCCATCTTCCAATCTCTGTTTGGCCTCCATGATAGAACGCAAGTACTTAGTAAACAGGAAAGACATGGAACCAAGGACTCTGAACAAAGATATTGAAGCGACAGACCACAAGATGAAGGCCAAATACTTGTTGTTAGAAATATCGTCTGGGGAATATACTTGAGTGATACTCATAATCAAGATCAAGTTAGTCAACAACCAAACAAGCACAACACGGGTTCTAACATCACGGTAGTAATCCTCTGATGGCATCTCACGTTTTGGTTCCTTTTCTGGGTGTTTATTTCTAACCCTTTGAATAGAAATATTATTCAATGTTCCAGTGTATGCAGAATCAATATCAATCTGGTCAACTGGCATCTCCACTTCCACAATCTCACGACCTTCACTATCCTTCTTGATGATAGCAGTACCCAGACTCTTTGCGGGATTGTTATCACCTTTTGTACCCCACGAAACATCATGAGTATTACAGAAGGCAAATATCTGCAAAGTACATGTGTAAGATGGAAGCAACAAGAAGTACTGAATCGATGAGGTCAAGATGTGCCATGGGTCCAAGTAAATAACAGAGATAAAAATGTACATACCATAAGTGGATAGCAAGGAAACAATAACATTGTAGAAAGCTGCGCTTGACTCGTGGTTACTCAAAGTTCTTGAAATGGAGAAGAAACCCAAAATGATTGCAGCCAATGACAACATTCCCAGCAGGGTCATTGTGATCAAAAATAAGTATTGTGCCCCATGTGGACGGTTTCCCATAGAGATAATGAAAGTGGCACATAATGTGCCGAGACAGATATAGTTCAAGATGGTGAATATCCAGAATCCACCATTATGTGGAACCAAACTGTTACCGATCAGCGAGCCTGTCAAGTAGTAGAAAGTTAAGTAGAAATTCGAGATAGAGAACCATGAGAACAACAATTGGACGAATTGATAGAAGAACTCAATGTGGAAAAAGAATTTTCTAGTGAATGAATGGGAAGTTTGCCAAATTTGTCTGAAGTGCAATTGGGCATAGATAGCAGCAAACAGGGCACCATTTAACCATCTTCTTCTCTGTGCGATGAACTCTGCCACTGTCTCAGGTAAGTCGGTTTCTCCATTGGCCTCTTTAACATATTTTAATAGCCACTTGGAGTCTTTCTTGGCGACCAATTCCCAGCAGAGGATTCTATCTTCAGCTAAGTACATGTTGGCACTGAAGACATCTCTATTTGGTCCGTTATTCAAAGATTCACCTTTGAAATAAGAGTTCAATGGGCCTGTTCCATCTTCATGGTTCTTCAATGCCTTATATCTATAAGCAGACAAAGCACCTGGTAACACAGAGATGTAACCAAACGATGACTCGAGTGGCTTGTCCAAAATATTAGACATCTTGTACTCAAAGTTCTGCGAAGCGACCAGTGGGTTCAACAAGTTCTTACCGAATTTGCCCTTAAGAGTCTTGATCTCCCCAGCTGCACCTGCAACATTGGAATCTTTGTCAAATGCCTTCCATAGGTGGTAAACAGCACTGGCGTTTGGCTTTGTACCGACATCCAAAAGAATAACGACATTTGGATCCAGCACGGGACAAACGGCATCAAATAGCCATCTATGAGAATTGATCTTCTTCTGGTTTTTCTCCTTGAGCATGAATAACACTTGCACTGGAACCAAGCCTGATTCTGAAGAGTTGATCTCCAGCTCATGATTGAGTGAAACTTGTGTGGTATATTCGAAAAGATGTGCTTTTACCTCCTTGTTGTTGACATAGGATTTAGCTATTCCCTCTTGATAAATACCCATTGCGCCAAGGACATCCAACACATTGTTGTTAATCTTTGCACGACCATCACTAACGATAACGACTTGGACTTTCTTCCAACCTTCTGAACCCCACATTCTTGATCTCTTTCTCTGACACAAGTTAGCAATGTTCCTCATCACTGCATGCATCGTTCTGGTGAAGTCCACCTCTGATTCGTTATACATTGTGATGCAGATACACACTTCTATCTCTCTGTTCAACTTTGCAGCTCTTAACGTGAATCCTGATCTCTCGAAATCTTCTGGCTCGGAAGTACATGCGGAGTATCTCATGAATAGAAATTCATCCTGGTCTCTTCTGGGTAAAATGGACGCCAATTTAGTAGGGACAGGGTTCTCTAAAACCAGGTTACCATTCTCTGGAGTATATTTCTTCTTCACCATGGATCTGTGGCGACGAGGTTGAGCGAAAGTTGGCAACTCGTAGTCGACCTTTTCATCAACGCCGTCCTTGTTATAGAAACCTTCATAGGTGTCACCGCTTAAATTGGAGACTTGTGTGTGTATCTTCTCGACATAGCTCCCTTCATTAGAGGAACCTGAGAACACGGTGGATGCAGAAGTGACCCTTTCGTTTGTAAATTCAGCATAGTTCCCATTGGCAGCAGCAAAAGTGCTTGCAGAGAAAATTGGCTTTGGCGGTGGTAAGATCCTGGAAGAGGAGACGGTTGACTCTGAGTTTCTTCTATCAACACCATACGATGAAACTGTTTCATAATGATCATCTTCATCGTCAATAACGATCACAGTGCTCTGCTTCTTCCTCTTTGGAGATTCCAACTCAGTAAACTGCTTTCTTGGAGTCATACCGTGACTCGTTGGTGAATCCATGACATGTTGGTGGGCCTTCGTCGGAGAGCTGTATGGTGTATGGTACGCCTCTTGCGGTGGTTGTCTTCTCCCAAAAGCAACGCTTGGAGAGTATTTCTCACCAGCTGTGGACTGCTCAACGGAAGGAAACCCATTAAACTGTGATTGAACACTGTTGTTGAATCTTCTTGGGGAGTGATTGAAGGCAGCAGGCTGCGGTCTCGAGGGAGTTGGAGGTCCATCGTACAGGTACTTATCATCGAATGGACCAGACATCGTTGGAATGACTTCGATGTTCCTTCAGATGTTAATATGTCGTGTCAAAGAAAGCAAAGGAGTAAACGTAAGTTCCCTCAGAAGCCGCGAGGTCTCTGTCAAGGTTTCATCTGGAACCCGAAACAGAACCTATGCCTTGTTTACGTTTTTCCCAATTGGGAAATGTTATTAGTGGTTATGGAACTCCTATGGAAATCCGCGAAACTTCCCAGAAACAGTAATATCCTGATTAGTATATTTCCCTCTTAATTTTTTGGCGGCGGCGTTTGAACTTTCTTCAAAAACATGAAATGATTTCAGAGCACACATTACGGAAAGTCAAATACCAGGGAGGCCAAACGTAGGTTAAATATGCTCAGATTGTTCGGTAAGGGAGTCCCATTGGCTTCAAGGGCTATCTCAAAACAGGCGGTTTTGTCGCAGAGACTTTTGTCAACCTCATTCCCAAGATTGAACGAATTGAAAGAGGAACCGACCCCAAAGAAGAAACCATTGAGTCGAATCCCAATCGGTGGTTCCACTACACAACAACAAAAGTTGAAAGAGAGCAACTTGGAATTTGCAAGTTGGAAAGCAGCACTCCTCTTGGTTGCCGTTGGTGGTGGTCTTTGGTACTTCTTTACCAATGAGAAGAAGAGACTTCAAGTCCAACAAGATGCCGAATCTAATAGAGGTTATGGTAAACCACTCATCGGTGGTCCCTTCAATCTTTTGGATACCGATGGTGAGCCATTTACTGAACAGAACTTGAAAGGGCAGTTCAGTATTGTGTATTTCGGATTCACACATTGCCCTGATATCTGTCCTGATGAATTGGACAAGCTTGGATCATGGTTAGATCAATTGAAGAAGGAGGGATATAAATTGCAGCCAATTTTCATCACATGTGACCCAGCAAGAGATTCACCAGAAGTGATTAAGGAGTATTTGACAGATTTCCACCCGGATATCGTGGGTTTAACAGGTACTTATGATGAAGTTAAAAACACTTGTAAACAGTACAGAGTGTACTTCTCTACACCACCAAACGTCAAGCCAGGTCAAGATTATTTGGTTGATCACTCTATCTTCTTTTATTTGATGGATTCTGATGGTGAGTTTGTCGATGCCCTGGGTAGAAACTATGATAATGAGACTGGTCCTTTGAGAATTAAAGAACAGATTGATACTTTTATTCCAAAGGCTGATAGAGAGAAAAAGAAGCAAGGTTGGTCTTTGTGGTGAAAACCCATGGATATAATAAATTGTACATAGTCTATTTTACGATAAAATGAGTTGTATTTTGGTATTATAGAACACCTCAGGACTTAGCTAAAGCAGCACGGAAGTTAATGATGGAGTCTTCTTCAACGACCCAATCCTTACCCTTTGTCATCATCTTACCAGCAGCCTTCACTGCAGCTTCATCCTTCAACTCCACAATGTCTTCATACTTGATAACCTGAGCCAAGATGAAGGACTTCTCGAAATCGGTGTGGATAACACCAGCAGCTTGTGGTGCCTTTGTACCTCTTCTAATGGTCCAAGCACGAACTTCTTGCTCACCACATGTGAAGTAGTTAATCAAGTCCAGCTTCTCTCTCATGGTCCAGATGATCTTGGTCAAAGCGGACTTGGCGCCGACTCTCTCCTCTTCCGCAGCTCTTTCTTCATCAGTCTCCATATGTGATAATTTCTCCTCAAGGGAAACGGAGAATGGAATGATAACATCACCTGGAGAGTACTTGTCAACCCACTCCTTGATGGCCAACAAATATTTGTTTTTCTTTCTCACGTAGTCTCTCTCGGACAAGTTGATCAAGTAGATCACTGGTTTAGCAGTCAACAACATCATGGAGTTAATCACTTCAACTTCCTTTGGAGCCCAGTTTTGGTTTGCGATTCTTTGACCATCTTTCAACATCTCAATGATTTTCTCAACAAGGGCAGCCTCTTCCTTTTTCTGCTTAACTTCCAATGATTGACCACCTTTTCTAGTGACCTTCAACACAGACTCTAAATGTTTCTCAGCAAACTCGATATCTTTTAATCTCAACTCGTTGTGAATGATCTCCAGATCTCTAACTGGGTTAACATCACCTTCGATATGAATGATCTCAGCATCGTCGAAACAACGCACAACTTGATAGATGGCATCCACAGCTCTGATGTGGGACAAGAAGGCATTACCCAAACCTTCACCAGCACTGGCACCTTTGGTCAAACCAGCAATGTCATAGATGGTCAAATGGGCAGGTAAAGTGGCCTTTGGTTTGTAAATTTCTGTCAATGTGTCCAATTTTGGGGATGGCACAACAACACGAGCCTCTTCTGGGTCAATAGTGGCAAATGGGTAGTTTGCTGGGTTACCCAATGGACATCTTGTAATGGCCTGAAAGAAAGTGGACTTACCAACGTTGGCGAGACCGACAATACCGGACTTCAAGTTGTTACCTGGACGACCCAAGAGGATCTTTTTCTCTTCAGCTTGTTTCTTTGGAGGCATCTCGATTTCGTTTAGAGCTGGAGTTCTTTCAGTGGTTTTTCAGCTCAAAATTTCGTTCGATTTTTGTCCGTTGTTATGAAAGTGAAAAACTTTTTGAGACGGACAAAGAATGCGGTGCGAACCGGCACTTTCTCGATCACGTGATGTCGTTTGAGTAGTTTCATGTATGGTGGGTGTTCAGGAGGTCAAAGGTGATGCTGGTGAGTATGGGATGGTGTTAATGTGTTTAGTGGATCTTTTGGCGACATTGGTGCTTATTTATGTGGTTGAATCTCTACGGTGACGTTTTGTTATTGGATTCTATCGCACGGCTGATGAACTATGAACAGAATAATGTCCGTTACACTGTTGAAAGCACTATAATATATCAAATAACACCCATTTATCATTTATCCTCTTCCATTCCAAATGGCACGCATGACACCATACCCAGGAAACTCCTTTGTCACAGCTTACTATACTGCCAATGTAAATATTAGCTCCGATTAGAACTCAATACAGATATATAAATCACTTATCTTTAACAAGGAACTCCTTAACGGACTCGTCATTGAAATCAGGCTGCTTGTCCTCATCATCCATCAATCCCAAGTACCAACTTAGATCCTTACCGTTAAACTCTCTAACATGGAAACCATTACCGAAATACTCGAATCTATTACCCTTCAGGTGGGTCAAGTTGAAATCTTCCCATCTTGGTTGCTTCATAACTTCGAAAAAGTGGATACGAGAACCGGGCCACATCATCAACTCACCATCATAGGTAGCTCTCTTGAACCATGATCTACATGGATCATTCCAAACGGTGCGCTCCAAGAAGGTCTTTCTCTGGGCAATGAAGTCATCAACAGCTTCTGTCTTGGGGTCAAACGAAGTAACAGACTCTTCAGCAACTCTCTTAATCAACTGAATGAAATTCTTAGCGATAGCCTCAGTCATTGGCAAAACAGAACCGTGAGCATATGGAGCATGGGGACCCATGAATATTAAGTAGTTAGGGAAGTTAGGAACAGCGATGGAGAGGTAGGTCTCTGGGTCGTCCTTCCACTCTTCACGTAAATCCTTACCGTCTCTACCGATCAATGGGAAGTATGGGACCCATGAAACATCGAAACCAGTAGCACAAACCAAAATGTCAAAGTCGTGCTGAACACCATCTTTCGTACGTATACCAGTTTCATTGATTTCATCAATGTCACTGAAAACGAGTTCAGTCTTAGGGTCACAGAGAGCTTCCAAGAACCCATTGCCTGGAGTAGGACGACGACAACCAACACCGAAGTCCTGTGGGATGACCTTCTCTGCGATTTCAGGCTTAGCAGCCAATTTTTGCTTCATTTCTTGTTCGGCAAACGCTCTGGACTCTTGCTGCTCCGGTGAATCTCTCAAAACAGATCTGAATCTTTTGTTCAAGTCAGACTCGATGTTCTTTCTGTACGCAAGATACTTCTCTGGATCATTTCTCATGATTTCGAGCTGCTCCTCAGTATATGTGAAGTTTGCACCGTTCTTACCAGCGAACTTCTGCGCAAACCCAGCCGTGATCCAGAATCTACTTCTGACGAATTGGGTCAACTCAGATACCTTTGCCAAGATGTTTGGAACAATCTGAACAGCACTAGACCCAGAACCGATAACACCAACACTTTTACCCTCAAGGTCCAAAGAGGTATCCCAGTTGGCACTGTGCAACTTTGGACCTTTGAAGTTCTCAAGACCCTTGATCTTTGGCCACTTCCATTTGTTCAAGACACCAGTGGCGTTGATCAAAACCTCTGCATAGTCGGTGATGATGTCGTTAGGGTCATCACCACGCTGAACCTTGACAGTCCATTTCTTGTCAGCTTCAACCCATTCAGCACCAACAACCTTATGATTCAGAAACACATCCTTGTCGAGACCGTGAACCTTAGCAACGTTCTTGAAATACTCCAAAATTTCTGGACCAGTGGAATAGTATGTCTTCCAGTTGGTGCTTGGAGCCCAAGTGTACTGATAGTTAACAGAAGGAATATCACAAGCAACACCAGGGTAACGGTTCTCATACCAGGTACCACCAATCGATGGGTTCTTCTCGTAGATACCAAGCTTTGCGGTTGGGATGTTCTGGTAGAGCTCTCTGGCAAAGTTCAAACCACTGGCACCTGCACCAATGACGATGACTTTGATCTCTCTTGCTGTACAGCCCGGCTGCTCCGTGATTTGGTATTCACTAGCTGTCATTTTTTAATATAGTGAATAGAGAGAATCAAATCATGGCAAGTTGAAGGAGAAAAGACGTTTCTTCACAGTCTTTATAAGGACAGCATATCTCTAGATGGCCCCTAATTGTTAATGCGACTATATTCTGGACGGATCCAGTTCGGGATTTTGGTTTGTTGGAGCTCCAAAAATGTTACCGCTCATCAGCCCACAAATAGAAACAGGTCCGCGATAGAAGGCTGGACGGTAGTGTAAAAGTCCCAGATTGGCACATAAGTTCTGTTTAGTCTCAAATCTGTTGGATGTCCTGGGCTCCTTGGACATCTGATTTCTGGAGCCTATAAAGCTCTTCAAGAAGAAGCTGAGACTTAATCAGCTGGCAGAGCGCGGTCGCCTAAGATAAACAAAGAGACAAAAAGAACAAAAAACCAAACAAAGAATGTTCAAGTCTCTCAACGGTAAGACGGTATTGATCACTGGTGCCTCCTCTGGTATTGGGTCTGCAATTGCTCAGGAATACGCAAAGGCTACGAATGGTAACATTAGGCTCATACTCACGGCAAGAAGAACATCCAGACTCGACGAATTGGCCAAACGTCTGCAATCAGAGTACCCAGCTGTTGAGATATTGAAGGCCGAGCTGGACGTTTCACGCCGCGATAGCATCGGAACATTCTGGGACTCATTGAAGCATCCATTCGAGATCATTGACATTCTGGTGAACAATGCCGGTAAAGCGCTGGGCTCAGAGACCGTCGGTTTAATTGACCCCGAAGATGTTGAATCTGTGTACATGACTAATGTCATAGGGACAATATCCATTGCACAACTTGTTGTCAGTCAGATGAAAGCCCGTAACAGCGGTGACATTGTGCAATTAGGTTCCATTGCAGGAAGAGACACGTACCCTTCCGGAAGTATCTACTGCTCTTCCAAGGCTGCCGTCAGATCATTTACGGACGCCCTGAGAAAGGAGCTCATTAGTACAAAAATCAGGATTATTGAGATTGCACCAGGAAACACACGTACAGAGTTTTCGCTTGTGAGAGCCAAGGGCGACGCTGCGCAAATGGAGAAGGCCTACGAGGGTATGGAACCGCTCCGCTCCTCGGACGTGGCCGACGTTGTTGTATTTGCCACTTCAAGAAGATCCAACACAGTGCTTTCCGAAGTCGTGATCATGGCGACGAGCCAGGCTGGGCCTAACCATGTTTATCGTGGTGTACAGATTAAAAATGTTCAATAAGTATGGTTGCTTTTTTTAGATAGACGCAAAGATACGCATTACGTAAGGCGCGATACCTACAGTTCTTTATCAGTTATGACTGCAGATCAAGAAAGGAAGAACAAACGAAGCAAAACGAAAAACAAAAAAAGGCCTTCTGACGTAGTGACTTTCACGAATTACTTCAACTTCACATTTTCGCTAACAAAATCTCGAAGCAAATGAGTACCATTGTGAAGGCGAGGCCGTTCCATTGTGACCTCTGTGATAAGAAGTTCACCAGGTTGGAGAACCTCAGGAGGCATCAGAGACAGCGTATGTTATCTAGTTATGTCAATTCTTCCGATCCACCAACTAACAGCCACATCCAATAGACTTTGAAAATAAGTTCACCTGTTCTCATTGTGACAATGTATACTCCAGAAGCGACTCTCTCAAGATGCACGTTCGCAAGGTCCACACAAACGTCAAAGAGTGGACGACTCTGAGTTCAAGTTCCGGCCTGGACATCAAGTCGAGAATATCCTTCCTTAGAGAATCAGCTTTACAGAGCGCGCCACAAGAAGACTTAAACCCACTCGCAATGGTCAAGAAGGAGGACATAGATTGCTACTTGAACCTCTACTGGGATAATTTCCATCCAACTTTCCCAGTCTTACATAGGAGTTCCTTTGACATCTCTGAGAACTTTGACGATGACATTCTGTTAAATGTCGTATGTGCCATTGGCCTACACTACCTAGATCCATTACCAACGAGGCGGGACATGACAAGTCAAGCATTCACATTTGCACTATACAAACTCGAACACGCATTCAATGGAGACTTCACCATACGGGGCTTCCAAGCTGCCTTGATCGCAGTCTATGCTGGATTGTTCCTGGGAACCGACGAATGGTACAAATGGTCCATAAATAGTCATTTTCAACTCGTTTCAATTGCTAGGGAGAATAGCATGTTCCAACATAGTGCCGAGTCCATTGCAGGGAACGACTGGGAGGAATTTTTCATTGTGGAATCGAGAAAGAGGATATCCTATAGTCTTTACCTCATCGATGGGCAGATGGCTACTCTGCTAAACTATCCCCCAAATCTTTCACACTATGAGATCAAGCACATACTACCATGCTCTGATGAAGCGTGGGAAGCTACAAATGCAGAACAGTGGAGAAAAGTCTTCAAAGAAGAGCGATTATACTTCCTAGAGTCATTACAACAGACTTTGATCTATGGGAATGCTCCCAAGTCCATGTCATCTTTCGGCAGTGTTGTTATCTTGTTAGCCATCCATATCATGATAAGAAACATGGCCCAGTATGCCGGTATCCTGGAAACAATACAATCTTTTGCCCAGGATCCGTTCTCGAGAAGATCACAACTCGGTCAGGCTCTGAATGGCCTTAGGGAACTCATACCCAGGAAAACAAAGACCGGAGAAACAGGGCCGTTAAAGAAAATGTGGGATCTGTTTGAGGCCACTTGGAACTTGGCGTATATCCATCTTCACCTGCCAGATACTGTTATCACTTCAGGGATCGTGGAGGTCACACTCAATGCCACTATTGCTACAGCTGCGGCTTTATCTAAACCTCAGCCCTTAGTTCTGCCCGGGACGGCATTGCTAAGCAATGATTACACGAGGATTCCCTATGAGACATATGCCCTGGTGGCGAACAGCCATGTTTTATTCTTCTTGCGGTCTTTCAGGCTCAATTACAAAGAGACGAGTCCAGCATTGACGTTCATGTTCTATAAAGGATCTCTTGTGGCTTGGCAGATACTTAAATCAGCTTGTCCACCAAGCCCTTCAAGGAATTCAACTCGAGGAGACTCACAAAAACACTATATGATGCAACGGTTGGCTTATGACATCATGACCCACATCCACGAACACTATGACGTGGATCAGCCTGGACTTGGGAATCTGGAAATGTACGAAAAGTGGATCCAATCTCTACTAAAGTCCTACACAACTTGGGGTATTGGAGCATGTGCATCTGTGTCTTTCAAGGAGCTGCTGAGTGATTAGCGAATAAATTTTAAATCGATAGGCTATTTTTCTTATCTGGACGTAAACCATCTGGACGGTTTTACAAAAGAAACGGCTGGGCGACAATTTCTCGGAGCTCCAAGTCCGCTACCTATGATACGCATTGATTAAAACGGTGATTAGGCCAACAAAAAAACTCGAAGAAGGCGCGTATAATGAATAAATCTCTTGCATATTAGCGGACATGGACTTGGAAGTTCGAATGGAAAGAACAAAGACTTCATTCTTTATCTGTTTTTGATCGGAACGCAATAGTGCGTAGCCAGCGATAAGGAAACTCTCAGAACTATAAGAATAGTAGATCTACTGTCATCATACACTTCACCAGGATCATAGAATGTACAAACCAATGAGCGGTGGAGAGTCTAGCAGCAACAGCGTTCCAGAGAAAGGAGACAGAGTTCAAACTACTGAGATCCTTGACTTCCAAGTAGGAGACTCTGACTATGTCGCTACCACAGGGAAGAAAGGTGTTGATGAAGCGTTCCAATTTCTCCAGGGAAAGGACATCATCTATACGCCTGAAGAGGAAAGAAGGGTCTTAAGAAAGATCGATGGGAGAATTCTTCCGTTGCTGTTTTTGTTGTACTGTATTCAATTTGCTGATAAAGTCTCCTTGAGTTATGCAGCTCTAATGGGTATTAGGGAGGACACTAATCTTGACTCTAAGAGTCAACAATATTCATGGGTTTCATCTATCTTCTACGCTGGTTACATCTTCTTTGAGTTTCCAACTTCTTACTTCTTGGCCAAGCTTCCTATTGCCAAATACTTGTCATTCAATATTGTGGCGTGGGGTATCATCCTCACTTGTACCTGTGCCGCCAAAAACTATGCTGGTCTTCTTGTGTTGAGATTCATGTTGGGTATGTTCGAGGCAACAATCACTCCTGCTTTTGTGCTGATTACTGCGATCTGGTATAAACGTGACGAGCAAGCCAAAAGAATGGGTTTGTGGTTGGCTGCCAACGGTTTGGCTACCTTAATCACATCCCCAATTGCCTATGGTTTATACCATGTTCAGAATGCTGCGATCAAATCTTGGATGATTCTATTCTTGCTATTTGGTCTCACTACTATCGTTACAGGTATTGCCTTTTACATTTTACTTCCAGACAACCAGTTGAACGCCAGCTTCTTGGATGAAAAATCGAAAGTTATTGCCATTGACCGAGTTAGATCCAACTTCCAAGGTGTTGGTTCTGGTGAGTGGAAGTGGTATCAGGTCCGCGAAGCATTCATCGATCCTAGAACATACCTCTACATCCTGTTTTCCCTCTTGATGAACATTCCAAATGGTGGTGTCACCACTTTTGGCTCCATCATTATAAAATCCTTCGGTTTCAAAAATGAAAGAGCATTGTTGTTGTCTATGCCAGGTGGTGCTGTTGATATCCTCTTCAAGCTGACTGTTCCCTGGGTTTCAGACAAGATGATGGACAGATCTATTCCAGCAATGTTTGCCATAATGTTCCCAATGATTGGAGGTATTATGATGAGCACTCTAGATGTGACCAATAAAATTCCCCTGCTTGTTGGCTATTACTTCATCAGCGCAGCAGGTGCTTCATGGTGCTTGGTGATGTCCATGATTGCTGCAAACACAGTAGGATCTACCAAGAAAACAGTTGTGAACTCTGCTCAGATCATTGCGTATGCCGCTGGTAATTGGATCGGCCCTCAAACTTTCAGGTCTACTGAGGCACCAGATTACCCTACTGGCAAGATGCTTGTTGGAATTTTCTATGGGTGTGCACTTGGTACACTGATTGTCATCAGACTGGTGAACATTCACGAGAACCGTCGTCGTGATAAGCTGGAAGCTGAAGGCAAGATCCCTCCAATGCTTGAGAATGATGAATTCTTGGACAGAACTGACTTTGAACAACTTAATCTCAGATATATCTTGTGATGCTTTAAGCAGGCCTTGAGAATATGCTTTTTTCCTTCTTTTATCCATTTGGGTTAGCACTTATTGATATTCCTTTTTTTTTTTTTTTATCTTAAATAATAATTGAAATATTCATTTTTTTCTAATCTTGAAAATATTCTAATTTAGTGCTGTGTAAGTAGAATATATATTTAGAAGTTCGTGTTTTTCGTTTCTCTCTATATCTTGGTGACCAAGCAAGCAAAACGCCTTGTGCAAAAGAATATTGCATGGTTAGTTTTCTGGCTTACCGAACATACGTTGACCGTTCCGTCATAAGTACTGAACACTAAGTTGCAACTGAATCCTGATGACCATTGAATCCTGATCCTTGAGTCACAAAAATTCTCTCCATGGTCTACACGCATTTTGTATTGTGTATATCGTATGTAACACATACGAGTAACAAGGATAATCCAAAGAGAGTTTTTCTTTAATCTGGAAATGGAACTTGTAAGAATGCACTTAGAGAATCTATGGCTGCGAGAGCTTCCGAGTTTATCTCTTGGGCTACTGACGGAATCCCAACAGTATACATTCTACGGCTGGCAGGTAAAAGAGACTGCCAACTTAAAGCTTTTCTCACCATTGATGTATACACTCTTCATCAACCTACAGGCTCCGATTGAGATACAGAGCCCTCTGGTTACTCCTACAGCACATTGTTCAAAGACTGTGAAAGTACCCCTTGGTTACTGTCGCTTCATTCTAAGTCTTTAAGTTGGCTTAGAACGCAGTTTTCTCCAACGGTCATTGAATTTCTATATAAGACAGCTCAGATGCAACACTAAAACAGCCCCTTTTGTTCAGGAACCAGATTAATTACTTTTCCAGTACTGAGCCCAGCTTTTACATTATCAATAACACATTTCTCCATGTCATATACTGTCTGGACAGCATGGGTTCCCATGTGTGGTGTACATATCACATTGTTCATCTCAAGAAGTTCCCTTGGTGGATGAGGTTCCTTCTCATAGACGTCCAACCCAGCAGCAGCAACTTTCCCTGTCTTCAAATGCTTGATTAGAGCCTTTTCATCTATGACAGCCCCTCTTGCAGTGTTCACAATAATAACACCGTCCTTCATCTTGGATATCAATTCGTCGTTTATGAGATGGTTGGTTGACGAGTTCAAGGGACAGTTCAAGCTTAGCACGTCAGACACTCTAATAAGCTTCTCCAAGGAATCGCAATACTCCGAGTCCTCTTCAGCCTCAGGAGAGAGTCTTGAGCGATTATAGTACACGATCTTTTCAAACCCGAATGTTCTGGCACGGTCTCTCACAGAACGGCCTATACCTCCCATGCCAATGATACCAAGAACTTTCCGAGTAGGGTTGATTCCTTCTTTTGAACCAGCACCAAATCCACCCGTGGGCCATTTGTCCTCCATCAATAGCCGAGTACCTTGCTGAAAGTTTCTCATAGCACCAAGCATCAAAAAAATGTTTGTATCAGCAGTCGACTTGTTGACGATGTCAGGGCAATGTGACAGCTGAATTGATCTTTTGGACAGTGGCGAAACATCACATTGATCATAGCCAGCACCTTGATGGGCAATATACCTCAGCGAATCTGGGAAGTGTTGGATGAGCTCATCGTCGAACCTTCCAAGGCGACTACCAGCCAGGTATCCTCTTGCAATAGCGACAACGTTTGAGTATTTCCCATGGAGGTCCTCTATGAACTGTTCTCTCTTGTAGTGCTCATCGAAGTGAACAACCTCGTAGTCGCTCTCAAACTCTTCCCAAAGCTGTTGACCATGTCTGATAGGGTCTGTGTGTAGGACCAGTGGCTTAGACATTCTCTTTCACTACTATATTATATAATCGTATGGCATGAAAGGATTGTTCTGAAAGCGGTCATTTTCTCTTTTTATAGGTGTGTATTGTATATATCTTATCAGTCTTGTCCATCGGAACTGGGACGGAGGTCCCCAATTCTGTGCATGGACGTTTCGAAGATCTCGATGGACGGACCGTTGGAGGCGAGAAACATGCATCCGAAGCGCTTTGCGATAAAGCCCCCATATAAAAAGCTCTGGACGAGACTGCAATGACAGCACTGCCCATATTCTGGGAGATGTAAGCCGCAGAGAAGATTCAATGAGCATCTTTGACAGCCTAAAATTCCAGCCCGCTGACGAATTCAACGACATCAGAAAGAAGCTTGGTGTCGACACCGAACCAAGTAAAATCGATGTCAGTGCCGGTGTGTACAGAGGCACTAATGGTGAATCGTTCATCTTGCCGGCTGTTGCCAGAGCAAAAGAACATTTGCAAAAGAATGACAAAGGTCATGACTACAACCTGTGTCTTGGTATTCCGGAGTTCGTCAAGTCAACAGCCAAGATAGCTGTTGGTGACAAGGCCACTTCAGAAAATAGAGTTGCATCCTGTCAAACAGTTGGTGGAACTGGCGCATGCCACTTAGGAGCAGCCTTCTTATCACAGTCATGCGGTGCTAAGAAGTTTCTCTTGGGTGTGCCAGCATGGCCAAACTATTTCCCATTGATCGAACAAGTTGGTGGGACCATTGAAACTTTTGAGTACTATGACACGTCTACTAAGTCTGTGAACTTTGACAACATTATCAATGCGTTGAGCTCAGCAGCCCCAAATACTGTGATTATCTTGCAATTGTGTTGTCACAACCCAACTGCTTCTGATTTGACTTTAGATCAATGGGTTGAGGTGGGTGAGATTATCAAGCAGAGAAACTTGATCCCATTCTTCGATGGAGCCTACCAAGGGTTTGCGTCAGGATCAAAGGAGGTTGACGGAGAGCCAGTGAGAAAGTTCATTGATATTGGTCTTGATGTCATCGTTGCACAATCCTTCTCAAAGAGCTTAGGTCTCTATGGTGAAAGAGTTGGTTGTTTGCATGTTGTGGTTAGCGATGTCTCGAAGACAGCCGTGGTAACAGACCAATTGAGATACATCTTCAGAGCTGAATGTTCTTCTTCCCCAGCATATGGTGCGAGAATCGTCTCTACTATTGCCAATGACGTGACACTGAATTTACAGTGGGACTCGGACTTGAAGATGATTGCTGAAAGACTGGTTGAAGTTAGACAACAGGTTCATGACAAGCTCACTAACACATACAAGACACCAGGTAACTGGGAAAGTTTGTTGAGACAAAGAGGTTTGTTCTGGTACAGCGGCTTGTCTCAGGCTCAATCAAAAGCATTGTTGGATGATTATCATGTCTATCTTCCAAAATCTGGTCGAATCAACGTTGCTGGGTTGAACGACTCAAATATTGATGCCTTCTGTAAGGCATTTGATGCTGTTGTCAGAGAGCACTGAATGTAAAAAATTCATAGCAAAAAAGAGCTTGATCTATCAAAATAATCGTAGTGACGTAGATGAGCACGCGTTTTCAAAGCTTTATTATGGTGATCAAGAATTGTCATTGGTGAGATCTACAATATTATTGCTAGTGGTATAAATTAAGAATGTTCCGTTTTGAGAGCTCTTTCCCTCATGCCATCACCAAATGCGATGAGGATAAGGCATGCCCCGTAACCGGCCAGAAGCACAAAAGCAGAGATTGTGCTGGTCCACCCAACACCAATATGTTCAATCTGCTTCAAACAAGTACCAGCGCCAATAGCACCTGCAATGTACCGAGAAAAGTAGCTTGAAGCTATAGCGTCACCTCCAAGATGTGGTAGGCAGTCAACACAATATGCGTTAAGACTTGGGAAGCAGAAAGTCTGAGCAACACCGTTGAAGAACAGCGCTAAAACGGGCAGCGCTATACCACCCTTTTCCTGGTCAATGGCCCAACCATAAATGAGAATAGTTACTGGGAGAACCAAAAATGGTACGTGTGTTGATCTGAGTCTGTCTTCTGGAAGTCTCCTTCCTCTAAGCTTCGTGTACTTTTTGACATATCTGTCAGCCCAACGGCCACCAAAGAGCGACCCCACCAAATAGCCAAGTCCAGGAGGGAGATAAAACAGTGCACCCTCCACAGGTGTTGTAAGACCAAAGCGAGGGTTGACAACGTTCGGGATAGGTGTGGTTAGGCAATACATGTTGTACAGTAGTGCCATACTCATGAACCCTCCAAGAATGAGGTTAGAATACTTAAATGAATAGATCACACGGAATGGATTATAAGCCACCCAAACCAGGCTTCTACCTGTCCTCGCCTGGGCATCTTTGTACTTGAGATTGGTTCCAGTTTCTTCAAGGAAGACATAAGTGAGCACAAATGTAAAGCCTGCAATGCCAGTCAGAACCCAGAAGATTACGCGCCAGCTTGTGAAAGTGACAATGATACCACCAAGCACTGGGGCAAAAGCTGGTCCGAGTTGAGATCCCAGCAAAGTCCAGCCCATGGCGTTACCACGCTCTTGTGCAACATAGATATCGCCAACTATACTTCCGCCTAATGAGAAGAAGGCAGTTCCAAACAATGCCGACATACAGCGCATGACAAAGAACATTGCGAGGTTCTGTGAGACTGCAACAAGCAATGTGAACAACGTGAGACCCAGAGTGCAGACCAAGAAGATTGGGCGTCGACCGTAGATGTCACCTAGCGGTGATGAAACGCAAGGTGACACCGCCATAACCACGGTATAGATAGCGACGGAGAAGTGGATTGTGATAACGTCAGTGTGGAAGGTCTCAGCTATACTTTGTGCAGCTGGTAGCAGTGCCATTGCAGAGGACGGTGAAAGGAAAACCGCCAAAGCGATGATGGCTACAAAGAGCCGCTTTCTTGCTGGAGGGAATCTGTCGCGTGGATCGTCTTCAAGCTTGTGCTGAACCGTATCGAATTCCTCCTCGGTGCCCATTTTTTGGCTTTAGAGTGGACCATAGTGTACGATCAACAGCATTCATTGCGATATAAAAGCAATTTGCTATTAGCTTCCCACGAATTGATATCAATTGATGGTCTTCCGAAGCTCGCTAATCTTTGGGTGCTTTCGTGCTGGACGATCGATGGACGGACACAGCACTCGGCGATGGACTTCGGGACGCGTCCAACCACAAAATTGCAGTGCAAGAAGCACGATGTCACTCGGCAGTCCCGTCCACTCGTGGAACTGATACTGCTAGATGGGACTATATAATTCCCACCAGATGTTTCGTTCTTCAAAAATTTTGTGTTATGGATACCAAACATGACACGCAATATCAAGATCGCCATTGACCGTGGTGGAACGTTCACAGATATTCACTCTGCTATCCCAGGCCAGCCCGACCTGGTCTTCAAACTACTCTCTGTTGACCCTAGCAACTACAAGGATGCTCCTACCGAAGGTATCAGAAGGGTTCTCGAACATGCTCATTGTATCAGTATTCCAAAGGATCAACTGTTGGAGCTCGACACTATTGAGTCCATCAAGATGGGAACAACTGTTGCTACAAACGCCTTGCTTGAGAGGGATGGTGCCAAGGTAGCACTTGTCACTTCGAGAGGCTTCAGGGATGTGCTTGAGATTGGAAACCAAACAAGACCGGACATCTTCAACATCAGTGCAAGGAAGTTGGACCAGCTCTACACCAAAGTGATTGAAATTGGCGAACGTATTACTTTGCCAAACTATACTGAAGGTGGCGGTGCCAAGGTCAAAGTCACTATGGCTGATCAAGAGAAGTACAATAACCAACTAGTTGAGGGCATTACAGGAGATGTTCTTCAAATCTTAGAGAAGCCAGATCTTTCAGAAGTGAAGGCACAGTTGCAGCAGCTGAAGGACGAGGGCTTCTCTAACCTTGCCATTTGTCTTCTTCACTCCTATCTCTATCCAACTCATGAGGCGGAGGTTTCAGAGTTGGCAAGATCCATGGGATTTGAAGTATCCGTTTCAGTGGAATTGCAGCCTGTGATGGGTATTGTCAACAGATGTTCATCCGCTGTTGCAGATGCTTACTTATCTCCAAAGATCCAAGAATACCTTCAAGGTTTCAGTGCCGGTTTCAAGGGTGGTCTAGAGGCCATGGGAAACAAGCTTCTCTTTATGCAATCCAACGGAGGTTTGTGTCGTTGGGACAAGTTCACCGGTCTGAGAGCCGTGTTGTCTGGTCCAGCCGGTGGTGTTGTTGGCTATGCTGAAACTTGTTTCGACAGAAGGCCTGAGAATAAGAAGGCTTCCTTGGGTTTCGATATGGGTGGTACATCAACCGATGTTTCGAGGTTCTCTGGAAGATATGAGCATGTCTTCACCAACATTGTCAACCAAATCCACCTGAGTACTCCTCAACTGGATATCTCCACTGTTGCCGCTGGTGGTGGTTCCATGCTTTTCTGGAAGAACTCTATGTTCGTTGTTGGTCCTGAGTCTGCTGGTGCTCACCCTGGTCCCGCCTGTTACAGAAAGGGTGGTCCATTGACAATCACAGATGCTAATGTCTTTACCGGTCGTCTATTGCCTGAGTTCTTTCCAAAGATTTTTGGTCCAAACGAAAATGAGCCCTTGGATATCGAGATTACGAGGGAGAAGTTTAGCGAACTTACCAACCTGATTAACGAGGATATTGAGGCCAAACTCACGCCTCATGAAGTTGCTTTGGGTTTCCTTAAAGTCGCCAACGAAGCCATGTGCAGACCTATCAGAACTCTAACTGAAGGTAAAGGCTACAGCACTCACGATCACAACTTATCTGTCTTTGGCGGTGCTGGTGGTCAGCACTGTTGCTCTGTTGCTAGAACGCTGAACATTGAGAATGTTGTGATCCATAAGTATTCATCACTTTTGTCTGCCTACGGCATTTCTCTTGCGGATGTGGTCATTGAAAAGCAACAGCCAATATCATTGACTCTTGCAGAAGAGAATATGGATCATATCAACACTCAGATCGATAGCTTGATCTCTGTTGTCAGTGACGAGTACTTAAAGCAGAAGACTGGAGACGATGTAACCACTGTTGAGACGTACTTGAATTTGAAGTACGAAGGAACCGATACTTGTTTGATGGTTCTAAAGCCTGAAAATGGCGATTTCAAGGCCAGCTTCGTTGCTCAACATCAGCAGGACTTTGGCTTCAGCCTGGAAAGAGATATTGTCGTCGAAGGGGCTCGTGTGAGACTCGTTGTCAGCAGTGGTGAGAAGCTTGTGACCAATCCATTTGAAGAGGTTGAAAAGGTTACACAATTGTCAGAACCAGTACCTATCAAGATGACTGATGTTTGGTTTGAGAACTCTGGTGTGAGGGCCTCTAAGGTTTACCTCTTGAAGCCTTTGGAGACAGGGGTAGTGATTTCTGGTCCTGCTATTATCATTGACGATACCCAGACCATCTTGGTGGAACCTGATTCTATTGCTCATATTCTCACGCAGTCTGTTTTAATCAAGGTTTCCAAGGCCCAAGCACCTAAGCTTTCCTCTGTCGTTGTTGATCCAGTTCAACTTTCTGTGTTTGGTCACAGATTCATGTCTATCGCTGAACAGATGGGTAAGACCTTGCAAATGACTGCGATCTCTACAAATATCAAGGAGAGACTCGATTTTTCCTGTGCTCTTTTCGATGGAAATGGAAAGCTTTTGGCCAATGCCCCACATATTCCTGGTCATTTGGGATCTATGTTCTTGGCTGTTGAGAAGCAAAATGAGATGTGGAAGGATAAGTTGAAGCCAGGCGACGTTTTGGTTGCTAACCATCCATCTACAGGTGGTACCCATCTTCCAGATATCACTGTTTTGACTCCTGTTTTGGACAAGAACAATGATGTCTTGTTTTGGACAGCTTCAAGAGGTCATCACGCTGACATTGGTGGTATCTCTCCTGGTTCCATGCCTTCTGACTCTAAGGAGATTTGGCAAGAGGGTGCTGCTATTGAGTCTGACAAGCTTTATGACGAGGGTGTCTTCCAGCATGAGAAGATGGTTGACCTGTTGTACCATCAACCTTCAAAGTATCCTGGCTGTGAAGGTTCTAGAGCATTAGAAGATAACATCAGTGATCTGAAAGCTCATGCTTCTGCCAATTACAGAGGTATCAAGTTGTTGCAAGGTTTGATTGATGATTTCTCGTATGATGTTGTGAAGCTCTATATGGATGCTACGCAGGAGGCTGCTGAGGTTGCTGTCAGAAACTTGTTGCAGGTCGCCTATGATCGTTTTGGTGGAGAACCAATGAGCGCTGTTGACTACTTAGATGATGGTACTGCCATTGCCGTCACCGTCACTGTCAATAGAGAAGATGGAAGTGCAGTCTTGGACTTTACTGAGAGTGGCGAACAGTTCTACAGCAACTTGAACTGTCCTATTGCTGTGCTATATGGCAGTATTCTCTACGTGTTGAGATGCTTGATCAACGTCGACATTCCATTGAACAGCGGTTGTATGGCTCCTTTGGACATCAGAGTCAGAGAGGGTTCTTTATTCAAGCCATCTTATGATGCTGCAACCGTTGGTTCCAATGTTGAAACTGCTCAGAGAATCTCTGATACATTGTTTAGGGCTTTCCAAGCTTGTGCTGCCTCGCAAGGTACTTGTAATAATTTTACATTTGGTTCTTCAGATTCTGATTATGGTCTGTTCGGCTACTAGTGAGTTGATTTTCCCCACTTATTTCGATAAAATACTAACTGTTCAGTGAAACTATTGCAGGTGGTGGTGGTGCCGGTGAGAACTTCAATGGTCAATCTGGTGTTCAAGTTCACACTACGAACACCAGAATGACTGACTCTGAGTCCTTTGAGAAGTCCTTCCCTTGTATACTGACCAAGTATGAGATCAATAGAGGCACCGGTGGTAAAGGTCTGTACAACGGTGGTGATGGTGTCATCAGAGAGATTGAGTTTACGATTCCTTTGAAGGCCACTTGTCTGATGCAGAGACGTGTGTTTGCTCCTTACGGTATGAACGGTGGTCACCCTGGTAAGAGAGGTTATAACTACTGGTTGAAGAAGCTTGATGATGGTAGCTACAGAAAGATTGCTCTCGGTGGCCAGAACAGTGTTTGGGTGAAACCAGGTGACCGCGTCCGTATTGAGACGCCTTCCGGAGGTGGTTGGGGTAAACCTGTGGATGGAAAGTCTGGGTCTGAGGTAGTGAAGTTATCTAAGGATGTACACTATCCTTCCGTGGATGCCATCAATGCATCTCCTAGTATACTCACTGGGTCTGTCGCTATGAGAAGTGATATTCAGTTCACTAATTGAAATTTCCATGCCTTTTTGGTTGATCATTGTTTAATTTTGTAGTATTGACGACCAAGTTCCTTTGGGGAAGCGGACAAGGAAATTACAATTGGGTTTAAAGTTGTTGCTAAGCATCTAAACTTGAAACTGCCAGCGCTTGCCGATGTCGGATCTTAGAAACAGTAAAACTCCCGTTCAATCAATCATGTTAAGAATCGGAAATGCTCGTACAATAGCAGATCAGGCTGTTCGGCTGATTGTATTTGATTGGAAGTCGTACCGTAGAAAGTGAAATCCCTGCAGAATCACTGTGTTACTATATCTCTAACAAAGTATAGAAGCTAGAAGAGACCACGGTAATTAATAGTATTCTCCAAATAATATGGAAGCTCAATTCATTAAGCCCT
The DNA here is from genome assembly GCA_003709245.3 of Williopsis saturnus. NCBI lineage: Eukaryota > Fungi > Ascomycota > Saccharomycetes > Phaffomycetales > Wickerhamomycetaceae > Williopsis > Williopsis saturnus. The sequence continues at coordinate 179,264 of PPNR03000015.1, forward strand.
AGAAACATGGGGGATAATGTGTGAAAATGGTGTAAGTCCGATGCCTTATCTCAGAGCGAGCAATTTGCCTTGAAACTTACAGAATACATAGACAATTGGAATATATTATAAGACACAAACAATTTTTGTCTTCTGAGAATCTAGTGAATAGGGCCTTGAATAACTCCGGCTCTGAATTCTTCTTTGGGTTATTGGATAATTGGCTTCTGAATACAATAATTGTCAATGACATATTCTGCTGCAATATTGCAAACATGATGATATAGTGGGTAAGACTCATTTATCATTTATCCTCTCCAACGTGTTTGATAAAATCCTGTAGTCTCCCGTTATCATTGACATCCTCTTCTTCTTTAAACCTTTCCTTCTCTTGATGATCCCCCTCTTGATTAACCCTTTTCCGATCTTCCTCTTTAGATCTCTCGTAGTACTCACCGTTATACCTTGCTGCAACCAACTGCCTTCCGCCAAAGAACCTCCCATTCATCACCTCAATACACTCATCACAACTCTTCACTTCTGCAAATTTGACCATCACTATACCATCTGATTCTTTATCAAAGAGTATTACACTCTCCACTAGGCCATGCTTCGCACATTCTTCCTGGATGTCTTCTATGATATCCTGTCCACACTCAGGCTCTTCTTTTAATTCCTCTAATGTGAACACCCTCTTGAGAACCATTGTCCTTATCCATTTTGGATTAATTTCATCATTCCAACCATTCATCTCATCCATCAACTTCTTTCGCCTCTTTAACGTCTTCCTCTCTAGTTCACTCAATTCCTTCTTCTCTTTCTTTTCAGCCTTATGGAACTGTGCCTTTTCCACTCTTATAGGCTCAGTACCGGGTTTCAATATAAGACCATCCATCATTTGGATGCATAACTCCACAGACTCAGGCTTATAGTATATGACCAATGCATCCCCTTTGAAAACTTTATCATCAGTATACATCTTTATCCTCGGTTTATTTGTCAGTAGATCCATTGATATCACTCCATATTTCTTCACCAAATCTTCAAGAGCAACGGAGTCGATATCAATCGGTAAATTGGAGATGTACACGCCGGTGTTGACTCTCTCAATCCTCTGTTGTTCCCTTTTTTGTTTCAGTTCTTCTAGTTTGCGCTTCTTGAGCTCACGGTACTGGAGTTGTCCCTGTGTTAACTCTGGAGATACCCATTCTTTAAGGATTTCGTTGAACTGGAAACTCCTGTCGCCCTGTTTGTATATGTACTTCCCTTCTTCATGAGTGAACTCTGGGTGGAGACTGAGGTCGACAGTCCGTGGGTCTGGCAACATTGCGTTCTGAGTAAAACTTTTTGAGCTCGTTCTCAAGTGATGACGAAGTACTTCCTTTGTTCACTCCTCGCTGATCGCGAAAAGCAAAGTAAGGCAGGACGGTAATGAGAATTGCTCAGCGATCGAACACGTCATGGAGCCTTGGGGGATACAACAAGCTATAAGAAGAGTGCATCTCCCCAAGACCTATAAACTATAAGATAATAGATAATAGATATGAACATTGAATGAACCACTGAACAATCACGACATATCCAGTCAAAATGGTGTCACACCTGATTTCTAATAAGTATAGCAAGCTAAGTCAATTTCTAATAAACGCCGCAAAGACCGGCATTTCCGCAATTTCCCCACCATCGTCTTTGTTTGCAGGTGGGATTAGGAATCAGTTGTATTCTCTAGCCCCTTATACCTACTTGGTTATCTTACATGGGAGCATTGCTTAGTATTTGTCATCTTTCTTAAAGTCAAACACATATGTCATATATGGCCTCACATAATTTTGTCTATTTCTGGAAAACTTTGTGAAGATGTGACATCTTTACAGTACAATTAATAACGGCCAGCATTTGTATAAATTGCCTCGATCTGCTCTTACATTTGTCTTCTGTTGCTAAGAGCAAAAATAACACATCAAGCGTTATTATTCAATATCTAACAGAAAAAATGTCAGACCCAGTTTACCTCATCGTTGGTGCCTCTCGTGGTATTGGCTTTGCCCTTCTGAAGAAGACTGCACAAGAAAACCCACAAGCTACCATTATCGCAACTGCTCGTGATGTTTCCAAGTCTATACCATTGCAGGAGTTCGCTGAAGAGAACTCTAGGATCAAGCTGGTCAGCGTTGAAGTCTCATCTGCCGAGTCCATCGGTCAATTGGGTGAAAAGTTGGCCAAGGTTGCTCCAGATGGTATTGATTACTTACTTTACAATGCTGGTATTAGCAATTCTCAATTCCCAGTTCTTCAGGCAACTAGAGACGACTGGCTCAAGCATTATGAGACTAACACTGTTGGTCCAATTGAGGTGTTCAAGGTTGTCTATCCGTTCTTGAAGAAGAGAGATACTAAGGTTGCTGTTTTCACATCTAGTCTCCTCGGTTCTATTGGTGGTTACTTCCCTCTCCCAACCTCAGCGTATGGTCAGTCCAAAGCTGCTTTGAACTATTCCATCGTTGAACTCAGTCACGAGCTCCAGCCAGAAGGTTTCACTATTGTTGCAACTCATCCTGGTCTTGTTAGAACTGACATGACGTCTGAACTTCCAGATTTGCTTCCAGAGGAGGTATCGGAGAAGCTGTTATCCATCATTATCTCTCCGGAAGAGAGTGCTGATGGCCTCTACAAGTATGCCGTTTCCGGTGCTAAACAAGAAACTCATAACGGTAAGTTCTTACAGTATGATGGCAATGAGCTCCCATGGTGATCATGGATGTGCTCTTGGTGATTGAAACTTAACAATGTATGGTTCTTGATTTTGTTGATCCAGTAGCTAACTAATCACCTATTAAGTCCGGATAAACTGCGCTAAAACCGGGATTGTGCTGCAATCTCCGCAATTTCCGCATGAAGGTCTTTGTTCGTAATTGGCCTCAAATTCAGTCGCAATGTGTAACCCCTTGCCCGCACTTGGTTATTGCACAAGTTATATGGGAGCCCTCATTAGGATTTGTCATCTTCTTTACAGTAAGCAATTCAAGGAATTATGCATATATGTGGCCTGCTACAGTGGCTCTCTCTTGAGAGATTTATGATTAACATGCAAAGACGATTAATAATGTGTGCACAGTCCAACATTTGTATAAATTGTCTCGTTCTGCTCGTCCATAGTCTTCAATTGCTAAGAGCAAAAATAACACATCAAGCGTTATTATTCAATATCTAACAGAAAAAATGTCAGACCCAGTTTACCTCATCGTTGGTGCCTCTCGTGGTATTGGCTTTGCCCTTCTGAAGAAGACTGCACAAGAAAACCCACAAGCTACCATTATCGCAACTGCTCGTGATGTTTCCAAGTCTATACCATTGCAGGAGTTCGCTGAAGAGAACTCTAGGATCAAGCTGGTCAGCGTTGAAGTCTCATCTGCCGAGTCCATCGGTCAATTGGGTGAAAAGTTGGCCAAGGTTGCTCCAGATGGTATTGATTACTTACTTTACAATGCTGGTATTAGTAAGTCCTCATTCCCAGTTCTTCAGGCAACTAGAGACGACTGGCTCAAGCATTACGAGACTAACACTGTTGGTCCAATTGAGGTGTTCAAGGTTGTCTATCCGTTCTTGAAGAAGAGAGATACCAAGGTTGCTCTTTTCACATCTAGTCTTGCTGGTTCTATTGGCGGTTACTTCCCTTTCCCAAGCTCAGCATATGGTCAGTCCAAGGCTGCTTTGAACTATTCCATCGTTGAACTCAGTCACGAGCTCCAACCAGAAGGTTTCACTATTGTTGCAACTCATCCTGGTATTGTTAGAACTGACATGGTCTCTGATGCTTTTGAGCTCGTTCCAAAGGATCTCGCAGAGCAACTGTTGAGTCAAAGTATTTCTCCTGAAGAGAGTGCTGATGGCCTATACAATTATATTATTTCTGGTGCCAAACAAGAAACTCATAACGGGAAGTTCTTACAGTATGATGGGAATGAGATTCCATGGTGATGTGTGCATAGCATAGTCATGTGACACGTGTGTTTAGCCATCGAATTCTGAACTTTGACAATAGAAGTCAGGAGCCCTTGATTTGATTGCGCTGTAGGTTTTCGAGATGACTGCTCCGAAATTCAATGTACAAGTAACAGGTTATTAGACTGTAGGTACTAGGTACATCTGTCAGCTTATGTGTCAGTTGATCTAATGATCAGAAAGCTCAAATATTGAGAGCAATTTCTGGGCAATTGAAGTAAAGCTAGATAGGTATTAACTTGCATTGTTGGCTCATAACCCGCTTTTGTGATGCGTCTTCTCTAAATTGTGATTTTATCTTTCTTCGTTCTAGATCTCTTCACTTTCCATGACGTGTCTGATCACAGAACACTTAACCTCTCACCTTTCTTTGGTCTTTGCGATCAGTGAGCCTGTGAGGAGTAAGCAAAGTTCTTTATCAGCACTTAGAGACCCATCTCAGAAACACAGAAACGCAATGTCGCTAGAGCCACAGACAGATTATTCATATGAGGATTTAAAACCAGTCGTCATTTTATAACCAATATTTGCAGCTTGCTTCCAGTTTGTCTTCATCAAGGCCCTGTACCAACTTCAAAGTTTGAATCCGCTCCTGAATGTACGATGTTGGATAGTTCCATTAGATGTTAAGCACACAAAATACTAGCATCTGCATGTTCTGGCTCAAGTAGCAGGTATCTCTGTGGAGTAGCTTACAATTGATATAGTTTCTTATGGGGATCATTAGTTTATTCCACCTTCGAGTAATTTCCTGGCCAAGATAATTAGTTGAAATCTATTACAAAGTGATATGTGGACCGAAACTTCGAGCCAAATGTTGTAGGACGACCAATTCATTCGATTTAATTGCTATTTGATTGTAGAATTCGTCAACAACCGAGATGTGATGTCAAATAATGAAATACTAATGTGAGCTATCTCTGTTTTGCCTTATACTTCGAACAAAATTTGGACTTAATTATTATGTCTTCGTATCCTTGTGCCTCCCTTGATGACAAAGTACGGTATAGACTGCTGTCCTACGCAGTTACTTTGAAATATAAGTACTTCGTACTAAGGCAATATACAACAAAAATGAACTCATCAACTAATGTACATTGTTCTGTATCCTTATATATCAGCTAGACACTTCTATACGTATGATTACACTGCAGGCATACATAAAACAGGATCATCGACGTATCTGCCCTTCTTTGCTGTGACTGGAAGAAAACTGCCTCGTGGGCATGGCACTGTGGACACTCTTTATCAGATCTTGGAAGAGTAGGGTCTGACCCGAGGTCCTTCACTATACCCGCTGTCTCACCGATATTCGATATCAACTCGTGACGGTAGACCCTCGCCTCTGCTGCCTGTTCTACATAGGAGCAGATCCGGCACTCGAACAGGAGAACATTGTGTTCTTTGTCTTCTTTTGGGTAGAGCATGTTGTTACTGTTGTTTGTTAGTTCTGTTTCATTGTTATGACAGCGTAAGGAACACACCATTGGCGACAGAATCGGAAGGAGGACATGATGCTTATTATGCAGTTGTGTGTGGAAGGACTTATGGACAGATGTATTAGATAGAATAGACCAGTGAACCAAAAGAGGCTTGGATGAATCGATCTACCTATCGGCCTGCTTGTTCTTGTTCCTTCACAGAAAATCAGGCACAACCTTCTCGCCGCCCACGCGCGCACAGAAATTTTCAGGCATTTTTTCCCATCCAACGACCAGTTTAACTGGGAAACAAACAACAGAACTCACTACGAAGGACCCTATACAAATATGTTCAGACAAGCTGCCCGTGTTGCCCTAAGACCTACGAGATCTATTGTTGCCAGACGTCTACAATCGACTGTCCCAGAGGCATCTGTGGATCCAAAGATAGCCTCCATCGTTGATAGTATCTCTAAGCTCACCCTTTTGGAAACCTCTTCTTTGATCAATGAGTTGAAGACCAAGTTGAACATCCCAGACATTGCATTCCCAGCTGGTGGTGCTGCCCCAGCGGCTACTGCCCCAGTGGAGGAGGAAGCTCCAAAGGAGGTGCAAGAGGAGAAGACCATTTTCAGTATCAAGCTCGAATCCTTTGACGCAAAGTCGAAACCAAAAATCATTAAGGAGGTTAAAGGTCTCTTGGACTTGTCACTTGTTGAGTCCAAGAAGTTTGTTGAGGCTGCTCCAAAGATCCTCAAAGAGAATGTCGCAAAGGAGGATGCTGAGAAGATAAAGGCCACATTGGAGGCCTTGGGTGCTAAGGTGTCTCTTGAATGAACAAAATTCTATTGATAATTATAGGATCCATTTGGTATGGATCTACAGATCCAGGTGATATAGTCATGTACATACAATAAAGATTTGAATGAACTTAGAGGTAGTAGACGATCATAACGCTCATCATTCCGATCTAAAATCTCATGGAATACCTCTTCTTAGGCTCAATCGACTCGCGTGATCGGTTATCGTGTCCATTGGGGTACATATGGTCAACAGTCTCATCAAACTCATCACCATGGGTCGGTGAGATATACATCGTCTGTGGTCTTCCATATGGCGATTGTCTTTGTGCAAGAAGTGATTGTAGTTGGTATTGATGCGGTGGATGTGATGGAGACTGTACCAACAGCGACCCGTGATGCCCTTGGTAGTCTCTCTCATATGACTGATACTGTCTATGTCTCTCGAGAGGCGAGTTGGACGACCGTGTCGATGAAGGTCTCGAATGCTCTTCAAAAGTTGGTAGATTCCTTGATCGAAATGAAGGTGAATGCTTCTTTCCTTGCGTCACTGAGTCCCGTAAAACATGAATATAATCCTGTTTGATCTCCGGTTTAACATTAACGCTTTCATCGTCGCTGATCAACAGCGACGCCAAAGAACCCACAAGGCCTTGCATCTTAGAATATAACACCAGATCAGACCCATCTATGAGTGACCCCCGGTTGTATCTGACCTGGAAAAGGTCGAATGTGGAAATCAGCAGCGATTGGAACAGCTCTTTTTTATGCCCTGTGAGATGGGAGTTCTGAAGGAGTTCAAGGAGTTCTGTCTCCATGGAGAGCAGTTCCTGTGACCTTGGAAGTGATGAAGGGATACGAGAGTTTGGGGAGGGCATCGCGTGGATCTTTCTAAATGCCTTCTGCTTAGGGTGATTTGTTCGCAAGCGGGAGATGTGGTTCTATGAGTACTTCTTTCAACTGTTCTTTATGACCTGTCACTTTTTGTTTACTTTTCCGCGGCAGACAGGTTTGGAACCACCATGAACTGATGGAACTGCACGAACTAGCTTGCAGAATAAACGGCTACATCAACATTAACAGCAAACCAGTGTAAAAAAGATACCTAAAAATCAAGGAAATACTGAGAGTACGGATCCTCACCACCAATCCCATAGTCCAATTGCTCCTCTGGATAATGATCAAACAACGAAGTGTCGCCAATGCCACCAGTGATAGGTGGCTCATATGGAGTTTCGATATCCTTAGCCAACAACTTTTCCCATACCACTTCTGAAAACCACGCATGGTTTCTGATATCTGCAGGACCATTCGCCAAATTACCCAATCTTCTAGTGAGGTCAGCTGTAATCAGCCTAGACAGTAAATCAATGGCATCCGGGTGCATGAACGAGGGATATTGTACCTTTCCTGCAAGGATCTTTTGATATGTCTTCATTGGGGTCGTATCATAGAAAGGTGTATATCCAGCAAGCATCTCAAAGATTAAAATACCCAACGACCACCAATCCACAGATTTATTATAAGGTTTCGTAGTGATTACTTCAGGTGCAATATAGTCCGGTGTACCACAAAGAGTCCATGTCACCGTCGAAACCTCCTTAGCAAAGCCGAAATCCGTAATCTTGATATGCCCATTTCTGTCCAGCAAGATGTTTTCCGGTTTGAGGTCTCTATAGATAATGTTATGACTGTGCAAGTATTCAATCGCCAGCGTCACCTCTGCAGCGTAGAATTTGGCCACAGGGTTAGGGAATCTCTGAGATTTACGCAATAGGGAGAAGAGCTCACCACCTTCGATATAATCCATGACCATGAATAGATTTCTAGCATCTTGGAATGTACCCCACATGCGGATCAAGAAAGGATGTTCCACGACTTTTAACATACGACGTTCATCATTTGTGTGTTCCACTTGTTTCATACGGATCACTTGAGCCTTCTTGAGGACTTTTATGGCATAGTAACGACCATTATGAACAGATCTCACCAAGTGGACACGACCAAAGGAACCGGTTCCTAAAGTTCTCATGATCTGGAAGTCTCCAAGGGAGTACTTCCCCTTTGAGACGGTGGATCTCTGTGGCAAAAGGGATTGCTGGATGGCATCACTGGTGTATTGTTGTTTTGTTATAGCTTGCTGTTGCGGCAGATGTTGTTGCGGAAGCTGTGGGACCTCAGACACCTGCGTCACTTGTGGTTGCTGATATTCCATGGCGTCTTTTTGACCAATGTGCAACTTCTTCAACAGGTCAGGCATTCAATTGCTGTATCCCTAGATGTATATATCTGCGGGATCTAGATGCAGCAATGGTAGGCCAAAGGGGGGTCAGTTTTGGTTCTTCCAAAGGGCCAATTGTTATATATTGGTCAATGTTTCACCCTTTATCCACTCTGAAAACACAGAAGATGTGATTTAACAGGTCAATTCCCTCAATTTTGATGAACTATCCACTAATTTTATTGATGTTTCAGGGGCTTTAAACAACAACAAAAATGCGCCGCTCGGTGGTTGAGAAAACGAATTCGCGCCTATTTCCCAAAATGGATAAGGTCTGAAAGAAGCAATTTTCGCACTCTGCGGTTCGGGGGCTTCATAACTACTTCTAAACTCGGGAAATTCCTTCTTTTGGGATATTTCCGCTTTTCTTGCTCTGACGCGACGGTTGCGGATGCACTTTCCCTCTTATAGTAGGGTAGAAGGGTTGGTTTGGTGATCGTGTTACGGCTTGCAGGTAACAAGATGTCTGATGAGGATTACGACGAGGTTATTAATGATGTCGGCGATGAGAGAGAGCAACTGATGGAGCAAATAGTTGACCCAGAGTTAGAGAAATTGGCTGTGAGTCTGGTACGAGCATGTCTGTTCCTCAACATGAACAACTATCCGTTACATAGACAAAACTTGAAGAAGACAGCGTTTGGTGATGAGTCGATCAATTCGAGACTTTTTGATAATGCCCTTACAAGAGCGGATCAGATTTTGAAGGATGTCTATGGCTATGTACTGCGGGAAATGCCTCCAAAAGTCACCACAAATGCTCAGGGAAAGAAAAGCGTCTCCAAGACAAGACAATGGACGTTACTAAACATCCTCAAAGATGGCTATCTAAGATTTCACCAGGAGTCCCAATGGCTGAGAATGTCAACCAATCTCTTCACCAGTGAATTGATGTATGAGAAACATGACTATAGAGACTCCAAGGAGAAATATCCACACTTGAACACCGATGAAGATCTCACTTTCATGGGGTTAGCAATTACTGTGATCATGATTGTTGTAGTGAATAATAACCACATGAACGAAATTGAACTGCTACAGGTGTTGAATGAACACTTTGGTGTTGCAATCACTGAACCTTTACCAATCTTGAGTCTAACACCAGTGGAGTTTCTGAGACATTTGGATAAACAGGAATACGTGAATAGAACTATGATCAAAGCTGATAATGAAGAAGTGGTAGAATACTCTATTGGAAGAAGGGGACTTCTGGAGTTGGATCGAGAAACATTCACTGAATTAACACAAATCCTTTTTGATGAACATGAAGAACGCCCAGAATTCACCAAGTTGGTGGATGCTACAATCGAAGCTGCCTATGATAAAAAACCAGTGGAAGTTATACCTGAGGAATGAATTCTGTGCAGGCGAATGGATAGGTGTTTAGATGATTTTTCTCACTAAGGCACTGCTGAATGCTAACTGGGAGGATAATGGTTTCTGATATCAGCTGCGTATTTGTATTAGAAACTTGTGAACGTTAATCTCACAATATTTCGGAATGATGATAATTCAAGATCATTAAAGCAGGATCCTTGATACCAGAGGCGCCCTGGCGAGGATATGATATTATTGTATCAGCTATCGTACTGCTCTGGGACTCCTTATTTGCATGGAAATACAAACATCTCAAGTTGTATGCTTTAACAGTAGGGAGCTTATTGGCTTGAGCATAAAGGTGCATACTAGGTCTTACCAAACAAGGGAATATCTACTTTATCTGCTCAATGTTTTCATTAAATATTAGAAGTAAAGCTTTGAGCTCTATAATATCTAGCTTGTTGAGTGTTTCATAAGAATCGTCAAAGTGCAGGACTTTAATGTCTTTCAGGAAATGGCAGTCGTTGCCACTATTCAGATGTTGATTTAAGACGGGCCATTCTAATGATTCCCAATCCTTCCAGAGTTTTACCATCTCTAAGAGAGAAAAAACTACCAATGACAAAAGGAGATCGCTAACCGTTATACAACTTGATTCAGAGCTTATTTAGTCTTGGGCTCCACAAGTCACAGATGGTAACTGACCATGTGTCATAAACACCATAGCCCAAAGAGAGGGTTAACCCGTTGAATGCTGAGCTCTGAACATCATCACTTCTCACAAACAGTTCATCAGCATTTATGGACAAGTTTCTGAGCACCTGTTCATGATGTAACAATATATGAAGTTCTCCCTCAACGTCTGTATAACCATGAAAAGAGAATTTCCAGAGCACCGAAAGTGCTGGGGACTCTTGACTCTTGAACTGACGAAATGTTGAAGTCGTCCACTAAGCTTTCATAATGTAAGGGTGAGCTCAACGATATTCATGAAATATAACAGTGAGACATTTTGATATCCCATAGTAAAACTTTTCCAAATCTGTTACTTCTGTGTGACTCCGCTAGGAAAATCTGTACTCAAGAGCTTTTCAAGTATATTGATTGAGTAGCCAGTGCCTATTTCGACATCTGAGAGGGTCATCCCCGGATTCTTCTTTCTTCGTTGTTTAACCCATTCAGTTTTATGATAATGACCACGTTAATCATGGACTTATTTTTATTGTGATCCGTCTTCAAGATGGACTATTCTGAACTTATTCCTCGCAATGGTCGAAGTAATATCTACATCTTATTCAACTAAAAGTGTAGTAACTATTAATATTAATCAGAATCTATATGTCGTTAGAAGTTCCGGAATACAACTTTCGATTGAAATCATCAAGGACAAGAGAGGAAAAACGGTATAAACAAGAGCGCATTGCGGCCTTTCACGGATTTCCCAATTGAGATATTGCTCTCGGTCGGCGTATGCTATCTAGTACAATATGTGACAAAAGTACTCAGTGAACAGAACTATGTGGGATGATATTGATTTATTGAAAGTAATGGATATTTAGTACCTCTTCTTACTAGGTCTAGCGTTTTTAGCGCGACGCTTCTCCTGGAGTTCTCTTCCTTTTCTAATTTGTTCAGTACTCTTGATCTCACTGGATTGACCCTGTTTGTTATAACCCTTAACTCTCTTACCAGTCTCCAATGCCTTTTCCACTTTCTTTTTCTGCTTATGGAAATCATCTCTGAATTTATCAGGGGCTCTTGGTGCTGCGTCCTTCTTGTGTTTAAACTTTCTATTATCACCATTGTTGTGAGCAGAGGATTTATAGTCAGATGAAGATGATTCTCTAACACCCGTCTTATAACCTTGAGTCTTATGAGCACTCTTCCAGGCGTCATAAACACCAGCACGATAACTTGCAGGCATCTTGATACCAGATTCACCAATGATGTACTTCTTATCGGTAGAACGACTGTTGACATACTTGTGCTTCTTCTTATCCCATTGCATTACAGGTGTTTGCTTATGGTTTTGAACTCTATCGTCATCGTTCAAATCGAATGTAGCTGCTGCTGCTTCATTAACAAACCCAGAGTTCAGCGATAGTTGTTGATCCTGGATCACATTTGTTGGAGCATAATGAGAGATGAAGAAGTTCGGATCTCTGAAGGTTTTCTTCTTCTTCTTTGCAATGACATCTTCAGCAGTTTCAAACTCTTGTTCCAGCACTTTGTCAGACACGGAATAACCAACTTCGGAATCATTAGTCTTCAACACCTCTTCAGCTAAATTGTGGAATAAACCAGCTTCACGCTCCTTCTCACGAAGTTCCTTCTGCTCCTTGGCACGTCTTTGAATAGGGGCAATCTGCTTTCTTCTAGTATTCATCAGATCAACAAGAGAATCGTCCTTCTTACCAAACTCGAACACTGTCTCTTTATTTCTTCTATTCTGCAGTTTTTCCAAGAAGGCCAACTTCTCCTGTTCCAAATTCTTCCCAAACAACAAGTTCTGTTCATCCCATCCGGAGGCTTTGATTTCCTTTGCTCTCTTAACGGATTCACCACCAGCAGATTGCCTGGTTCTAAAGTATAATTTCTCGGCCTTGGCAGCGACACCTTGTAGTACTTTCAAATCGTAATTAGTTGCAAGCAAGTGGTTAAACATTTCCATCATGTTCTCCACGTTGTATCTTGGAGCAGCACCAAGAATCATACGATCAGTATAGTTGACTTTTGGCTCTATGTAAGAATCACGCATCTTTTGAGACATTATCTCACACTTCTTATCATGCATCGGTGTCAAGAAGATCTTTCTTCCCAAGAACAATTCCAAGTCTAATAAGTATGGTAATTCATTTTCGGAGACAATAGAGTATGCCCAACCTCTATTACCTGCTCTTGCAGTTCTACCAACTCTATGGATAAATATTTTGGAGGAGGCAGGAAGAGAGAAGTTGATGACATTGGCCAACACTGGGACATCGATACCTCTTGCAGCGACGTCAGTGACAACCATGATTGGAGTTAAACCAGCTCTGAAGTTCAGCAATTGGCGCTTTCTGGCGTGTTGATCCAAAGTACCATAGATATATGACACTGCGTACCCCGATTCTTTCAACATCAGTGTAATGTATTCGACGTGATGACGAGTCGGGACAAAAACAATTGTGGATTGTGGGTGTGGTAATTGGTTTGCAGGTGGAAGACGTTTACGTTTCAAGTTCTTCTTCTTGTTGCCTTTCTTCTTCTTGTCGTCATCTGATTCGGATTCAGACTCCAACTTATTGGCACTATCAATCTTCTTTAACTCCTCTTGTGTAGCCAATGGAACCTTGATCACATCTTGGATGATGTTGAGCAGATTAGCCTCTCTCTCGTTATTCTTTGTTGAGATGAAACACATCTCCAATTGGTCCGAGATCTTAGTTTCAGCATCCAATCTGACAAGGACCGGGTTTGTTAGACCGGCCTTCGCAAAATCAACAAGAGATATAGGTAGTGTAGCAGAGAAGAGCAAACTCTGTCTGTTAGCAGGTAATGAACCGATCAATTCCGTTAATTGTTCTTCGAACCCCATTTCGAACAGTCTATCAGCTTCGTCAAACACCACGTATTCAACAGATTTCAATTCTAATTTCATTTCGATCTTTAAATGTAGAAAACGACCAGGAGTAGCAATGATGATATCCGGATTGGACATCATCATGTTGAACTGATCCTCTAGGAAATCACCACCGATTAATAGGACACTTCTTAGATCCAATCCTCTGGAGAAGTCCTTAATGACCTTATATGTCTGGATAGCCAATTCTCTCGATGGTGATAGCACGATTGCCCTAGCACCAACTTTTGCAGAATGCATCTTTAATTTCTCAATCAGAGGCAAAGAAAAGGCAGCAGTTTTACCAGACCCTGTTCTGGCCATACCGACTATATCTCTATTCTGTAAAATTAATGGAATGGTCTTTCTCTGGATAGGAGTTGGTTGTTTGAACCCCTTTTTCGAAATATTACTCAAGATTGGTTTTGAGAGACCAAAGCTGGCAAATGTACCACCTTTAGCCTTATTCTGCTGTGGCTGATTGTTGAAGTAGCTGGCAAATTCGATGTCTTCTTTTGCCATGGCACTGTCGTTCTCATCGTCTGAGATTTCTAGGCTTGGAAATGACTGCGTAATTTTCTTCTTCTTTGGTACTGGTTCTTGTTCTTCCTCTTCATCACTGGAGACAATTTCATCCTGCACCTCACCGTACTCCTCTCCAGAAGAGAAGTCTTCCTCTGAAGCACTATCCAGTGCGATGTTACCGGCAATATCGAACTCCTCGTCGCTGTCCATTATCTTAGTCCACTGCTTAGATGCATACATACATTTGGGGTCAGAAAGGGCTCCGCGATGAGGTCTCGAAAGTTTTTTTTTTCCCCTTTCCGTCGCGAACTCGTTTTATGTAATTTTCGACTGAAAACAGGCTTACCCTTCTGAATTTCCTCATAGAAACCATTAGATGTTTTCTCCTCATTCAAGTTCCGCTGAATAAGCTTCTATATTCAAGACTCAGTTCATAAAAGGCATGCTGCTTATATCGCAGAAGAGGTGGCTCACTATGCTCAGTCCTTGCAGCTTGCTGGATACGTGATCTGGCGCCAACTGACTGTCTAGGGTGAGTTTTTGAGTCATATTGTAGCTTTAGTGTTCGATTATCAGAGCGCACTAAGGCATCTTTACATTGCTATTAGATAGTCGTGATGGTAAGCTACTGTTTCATGCTCACTAGGGTGTAAAAGGTTGTTTGTATGTCTAATACACGAAGGATCTTAAAGTACCCGCAGGGTACTTTGATCTTCCAGGATCTCGATATCTGGGACCATAGAGCTACTGAGTTTTGACGTATAACTCTTCATCGATCATCTACCTTATGCCAGTAATCATCATGTCGATATCTCTTCATCACTTCGCTTATAACCCTCTCACCAAAAACCCCGGTTGACCCCGTCGTTGCACCCGCAGAAACGAAAACAAAGCGGTTCGGCCCTGCTGAAAGAAGAGAAGTGGCTGGTTAAGGGCAGACATTTGGAAGCTCCAACTGCAGTGGGAAACAGCTAGGCGCAGATTCAGTAGCCATAGGAGACGGCTTCAAATTCATTCGTTTTAAAACAAAGGAGAGGTCCGCCCCGTCCTCCCAAGGCCAGTCCCCCCCCCCTAAGGCTCAGATCGCTGCACAACATTTTAGTTACCGTTGATCATAATCCGTATGAAGAACACAATGATGACCTCTCCGTTCGATAATCGATTACTACGACGCGTACTGGTGCTCGTTCTCTTCGTTTTCATCTTCTACTCCTTTTCTAAACGGATGGCTAGCTCTTTGTCCGGCCAGTCTGCTGCATTGACACAGAGCTCAGATCCAATTATCGCCATGGAGGATCTCGTCATTGAAAAGACACCTGATACAATCGCCCCAGGCTATGAATCAGTGATTGACTACGTTGTGCATTATCGAGAAGACGACCTACGCTTCCGATTATCCAAAGCGTTCCCATATAATCGTTCTTGTGAGATCCCAGCACTTATATGGCAAACCTGGAAAGAATCTCTTGATCAGGTCAAGAACACAGAGTTACGAAATTATATGAACACATGGTCCCAAAGTGAAGGATATGACTACCATCTGATCCAGGATGACGAACTGGAGATGCTGGTGTTAGAGACATACGCAGATTTCCCTGAGATTTTGGATGCCTTAGCAGCCTTGCCTTTGAATATTCTCAAGTTCGACTTTTTCAGATATTTGATCCTATATGCATATGGCGGATTATATACTGACATCGATACTCATTTGATCAAAGACCTCCGTGAATGGGTTGATGACACTAAGATACTTACAAACTATTTTCAACTCCATGAAGATGAGAGGGTTGGATTCCTGTTGGGTATCGAAGGAGACTTGGATAGAGAGGATTGGAAGCTTAAAATATCACGTCGGGTTCAATTCTGTCAATGGACAATGAAATCGAAAAAAGGACATCCAATACTACGTGAGTTGATTTATAAGATCACCAAGATAACGTTGGACAACTATAACCAACGACTGAACCACGTTAAGATCGGTACTCAATACTACACGCTACATTCGGTGTACACTGTACTGGAGTGGACAGGACCGGGAATATTCACAGATATGGTATTCGCCCATCTGAATACGATCTATGACAATGCCACTATATATAACACTAACAAGGCTCCACATTTGAAATTCATGCAGTTTGAGGAGTCCAATAGGGATAAAAACACAGCCACAGAGACAAAACGTGTGGGGTGGATGAACTTCACACGGATCACAAAACCAGTGCTATTTGACGATGTACTCGTATTACCAATCAATAGCCTGAATGGATTTGCAGATGGGATTGAATTCCCAGTGGATGACGACCTGGCTTATGTTAAACACGAGTTTCATGGCTCTTGGAAGCAGTAACTTGTAAATATCCGCGGGTAAAAACGATGGGAGTATGAAGGACTTTTTTGAATATTTTGATTGATTTATTGCGACTATAGTAGCATCAAAATTAGGAGACCTTCCCAATACGGGATTTTCAATTTTTTTTAGGCGCATAACAAAACTTCGATGAATTGACACTTTCCAGGTTCCTCTTTATCTCCTGATATATGAAGTATAATGGCCAAGAAGAGGTCCTCGGTGAAGAGAGCAGGAAAGGCGCTTGTCAACAAGATCCGCTCGTTTGACGTGTTTAAGAATAAAACACATGAGAACCAGTACGAATCGTTGGATGCTGATGAAGAGAGTCCCAAGAAGAGACAGAGAGTCCACGATGTTATATTGATCGATGATGAGAGTGGTAGTGACCACGAAGTATCGATACTGAACCCGATTGATGTGAATGAATCTGTGGAGATCCCAACTACTAATGAATTGGTTGAGAACAATGACTTCATCTCATTGAAATTCTCAGACTCTGAAGAAGAATCAGAAGACGAGGTTGATAATGAAGAGGATGCCTATTCCGTGGATGATTATGAGACGAACATGGACCCATCAGCACCAATATTGAATACGGACGCTCCCTGGATACAAAACCATGACCATTCTGAACAGAAAGAGATTGCGGATTGGCTTACAATGGAAATCAAAGATTTCATTGCATACATCTCACCTGCAAAGGCTGAGATCGAAGCAAGAAACTCATGTGTGAGAAGGCTCAGAGATGCTGTGACAAAATTGTGGAAGGACTCTGAGGTGCATGTTTTTGGATCAAGTGCCACCGATCTGTATTTGCCAGGCTCGGATATCGACATGGTTATCGTGAGTGATCACGGTGGATATGGTTCAAGAAATTCGTTGTATCAACTATCATCATACTTGAAGAAGTTGAGACTGGCCACGAATGTTGAAGTTGTTGCACATGCCCGAGTGCCAATTATTAAACTTACAGAACCACAGACGAATATCCATATCGATATCTCGTTTGAAAGAACGAATGGTATCGAGGCTGCGAGTGTAATATTATCATGGTTACGAGAAACACCTGGTCTACGTGAATTGGTACTCATTGTGAAACAATTCCTTGCAGTGAGAAAGCTGAATAACGTTAGACATGGTGGTCTAGGTGGGTTTTCCACCATATGTCTGGTGTACTCTTTCTTGAGGCTCCATCCGAGAGTAAGTACCGGAAACATTGATGTCTTGGATAACCTTGGTGTGCTGTTGATTGAGTTCTTCGAGCTATACGGCAAGAACTTCAGTTATGATAACATTGCCATTTCTGTTGCCGATGATGACGTTTGTTATTTGAGGAAATCGGATTACAAAGATCTTCAAGGTCGTTCGTCATTCACATTAGCCATACAGGATCCTTCAGACCCAAGCAATAATATCAGTAGGGGTTCTTTCAACGTGCTTGGTTTGAAAAAGGCTTTCAATGGTGCATTTTGGTCATTGGCGAACCAGTGTTATGATATGGAGCTGGCTACCTATAAGGAGAGATTGGGGGAGAGTATATTGGGCTCTGTGGTGAAATATCGTGGCAAGGAGAGAGATTTTAATGATGAGAGATCGCTTGTATTGAATGAAGCCATGAGTGAGGTTGGATCGGTGTTTGGTGGGAAGTCGTACTACTCTGACAGAAGTTTAACTTCCAGTGATGAAGAGGAAGTAGAGGAGGTGAAACAGCCAGAGAAGAAGAAACAAAGAGTTGAAGATTCAGAAGAGAGAAAGAAGATTGAAGGATATATGGGATTGGAGGAGGATTCTGATGACTATGCAGCGGAGTTGGTTAGAAAGAGTTCGAGCAGTAGCCTGGACAAGAAGACCAAGAGGAATTACTGGGTGCAAAAAGGGAATGCCATTGCATAGATTGATATATAGCATAATGATCGTTGTATGTAAGTTGTAATGATCATTGTATGTAGGTTTTAATGCTATAGAGAAGGATCAATAGTCAAACTTCCTCGCTTGCTTCTTCATTGAACGACGCTGTTTATCCTGTAGTCTTTGTTCATTCGTCTTTTCTTTGACCTTCCTCCACTTCATCTTGTCCTCTTCTTTCACTTCACCTGCAAATTTAACCGTTTTCTTCAACTCTTCCACAAACTTATGGAAGCAGAGATCAGTGTTCAATTCCCTCGATCTTTGGGTATCATCCTGTATAACAAGATCTCCTCTTTTAGTCATATACCTATAACCATTATCCAACATCTGCCTCTTCACTTCGACAGGTATCCATGGAGTTGCTGTCCACTGTCGTAGTGTCACGGTCGCCTTGGAACTAGTCTTGTTAACTTTCTGTCCACCAGGACCAGAAGACCTGCTGAAAGAAATCTCGAAGTCTGCTCGCGGCACCACGGAGGGCCTGAGGTTCTGAATCCAATGCTTAGCGACTTGGACGTCCTTTGGCGTTGGTCTTATCATCTTGTTTTGTTTTTATGTGTCAATAGAACTTCCGTCAGTCCATTTGCGCAATCCGAGTGAAAGATTTCACCCCCCCTTGAAACCAATCCCAACGACTCAATTGACAACAGTTAAGAAAGCATACTAAACATCATGAACAGACTAATCAGAACTCCACTGCGCTCCTTTTCTACCACCACGCGTCGTTTGCTACAGATTGGCGACCAGATCCCATCCGTGTCCACCTTGAGAGAAGGATCTCCAGGCAATGTTGTCGACCTCGCTGAGCTGACCAAGCAGGGCAAGTCCATCATCGTCGGTGTCCCTGGTGCTTTCTCTCCAGCTTGCTCTGCATCCCATGTCCCTGGATACTTGAATAACTTGAGCAAGTTTGAACAGAAGGGCTACAAGGTGTTCGTCACTGGTGTCAATGACTCCTTTGTGTTCAAGGCTTGGGGTGAATCCTTGAACGCTGATCCAAATGTAAGCTATGTCACTTGTACCTCATCTGATCTAATGGTCAAGCTGAATGTCTATTGTAATAGATATACTAACACTAAATACTATAGGTTCGTTTTATCGCCGATCCATCAGGCGACTTCGTCAAGGCCTCTGAGCTGGCCATCGACGCCACCCCATTCTTTGGCGGTGTCAGAGGTAAGAGATTCGCCCTCATTGTCGAAGACGGTAAGGTTGTCAAGGAGTTGGCTGAGCCTGACAACTTTGGTGTCGATGTCTCTTCTGCTGAGAAGGTTTTGGAGCAGATCTAATGGGAATTGACTCGTGATTTTTGAATATATGGTATAAATACTATTGTTATATGAACTGGATGGACATTCAGTCCATTTTTATGTCTTCAATGTCTCGTAGTTGTGGTAATTGTTGTTGGTCTTATCGTTAGAGGTCTCTTCCCACAGAAAAAACAACTTCAACATCCAACATGGTCGTCAGCTTCAATTTCATCAAGATAGAAAGAACTAATGGCAGAACAAACGGGAAAAGTAGGACAATCAGAGCAGACGGAGCAGGGGCAGCTGCTGCTGAACCGTGCGCTCTTTGCACAAACACTCACATTCAACGTCATTGGCCGGTATGACCCAAAGCTGACCAACTTATTGTTCACATCGGGCAACTCCCAGATCTACGAATACGTGCTGGCCACAGGGGAATGGCTCAAACTCCCCTACAAGGGTCCACTGGCGATCTATTCCCGTGACGGAAATGAAGATGGATATGATTCGGGGCTCATCGTGTTGAATAAAGAGAAGCTAGAGAATTTTAGTATTGGTGTAATGACCGGTGAAGTTAGTGAGAAGATGGGTAAAGAAGTCATGAAAGTGGAAAACACCGAGAGCTTGACCGTGGTGAAGGATTCTGAGGGCAGAGCATTTGGGATATGGATCCAGGATGATAAAGAAAGGTTATGTGAGTTGCTTACGGCTTTGATTGAAGGGAAGATTCCAAAGACTGAGTGAATTAATATCGATGTTTTTAAGATGTATAGCTACAGATATTCAATCCTAGACATTCAATTTTCCGCTTGCCTAGTTTTTCGCTTTCTTCTTATAAGTCCCTCTCTTCTTCTTTGACGGCTCCTGTGATGTTCCAGGTAAAGTCTTATCACCATACCCCGGCAGCGTCTTTCCTGCAACGCCCTTCTTCATCGGTGATTTCTTCTTCGCTGAGCTCCCACTACTACTGTTACCACCACCTGGCACCCCAAGGGTAGCCATACCAGAACCACCCTGCAACTGCTGCTGAGCAATGGATTTCTGCTGCATCTGTAACTGTTGTAACCTCCTCTGTTGTACTTGTTGTGGTGTTAATCCGTTCCCCAAGGGTGATCCATTCCCAAACGGTCTCGATACCGCATTCATCGAGGCATGTTTCAGCTTCTCCTTATTCAACCTATACTGTTCCACAAATCTCAACCTTGTAAATTGTCCCTCTGTTGGCTGGTCGGTCAATGTGAGCATGAATTGTTCATAATCTGAAGCCTGATGCGGTGAATCCTCGTGGAGCTCTCTATAAGGTTGGAACGCCTTGGAATTTGGATCATTGCTCTCCAATCTATGATTGTGTAATATCTCTCCAGTGGAATGGTTGACGATTGGGAAATGTGTATCTGGAGTATAACAAGTCAACTTGTATGGATTCAGAGGCACTTTCAAATCAACATTCCTGTTGGTCAACGTCAAGATCTCGCTCTCCATGCTTAATCCCAAATTATCACTAAACCTCTGCATTGCCGAATCTGTTTGCGATAGTAGATCGTAGAACAACGATAAAGGTGTAGGCCTCAGTAGCGTTCTATACGACCTTGGGACCACCTTCTTCTCTATGCCTTGTTCATTCTTGACTTCAACTTCTTTGGCATTCCTATGGTCCAGCACTTGAAGGATCAAGCATCCTTCATAGAAGACGATTCCAGCGTCCCTAAGGACCTCAACAATAGGGTGAGGGATCTCTCTTCTTGCAATATATTCCAAGAATTCACGAATCATCGCATTACCCTTTGATATCACACCGTCTTGGTTACCAAATCTATAGTGATTCTCATGGATGTGGAACTCCAAACTTATACCTTCATACTTGTCCAGTATCTCCTGTTCTGTCTCTGCAAATGAAAACTGCTTCTTATATGCATTTGGGTTATGTGCGAGCCCATGTTGATTCCCATTGAGTGCCATCTGTCTCTGTTGTTGTTGGATCCTCGTGGCGTGTGTTTGAGCCTGCGTCTGCGCCTGTTGTGTAGCCTGGTTGCGTGTGGTGATATTGTGGGATTTCATCTCTGTATAGGAACGTTTGAGGTCGTTTGATGCCATTGCTGTTGGTGACGCTAATGGTGTTCTCTATAGTCTTTCGAGTTGGCAATAAAGCACTCCGTTTTCTTTTTTCAGTCAGAATTTCACAGTTATGCGATATAACAATGATGTGAATGTAAATCTATAGTACTGGAAAGTCCTCTTACTCCTTCCCTATGCCTTTTCTTGCCAACTTTCTTGTCACCCTTGTCTGTTTTAAGCTGTTGATTTCGTTGAAGTTTCAACCAGCCGGTCGGGACCACAGTGCTGGTAACTATGGGGGAAGGGGACTAATAGAGAGAGATAAAGGCTTTTTTAAAAGACTATAGTGAACACTATAATGAGCACGATGTATTGATCCGATATTAAACCTTTGTGGCAGCCCAGACGTCCTGAACACCAAACACCGAAGTCAACGTACCAGCGAGACCAATTGCACCTTCGTTGTAGTGCAAGAAACCCAAGTTGTTCAACACGATAAAGAAATCAGACAAGTCCCATAGCAATCTCTTCTGCGTCTTTTGTCTCTCAGCCACCAGTGGCTTGGCCTCGTCCTTCTCTTCAACAGACTGCAACTTGGAAGAAGTTATCGAAAGCTTTCTCAAGTCGTTGATCAACCCAGAAACAAGACCGATAAACCAGAACCAGTTGGCCCATTTTGGAGCCTTTGTCAAGGTCTTTGGCGACACAAGACCCAATAGCTTGAGCCATGCGACGGAGTCGAGGGATAAGTAACCGACATAGGCCAAGTTCTTAGCAACAACAGTGGTTCTGATGATGGAGTCTGACAACTTGTTATCGTAAGCCTTTGCAGCATCCTGGATGTGGTTCAATGGTTTGAGGAATCTCAAGGCTTTTCTAATGAAGGCCGCTTGTCCTTGTAAGGACTTGAACAGTCTTGATAACTCTGGTAGACCCTTCTGGAGAGCGTAGAATGAGAGAAATCTAACCAGGTATTGCACCAATCTGAGTGACTTTTCCCTCCCGGCGGTGGAGTCAAGATACTTAGTGAGCTTTTTGAGTGTTGGGTGGTAGACCAAAGTGTCGGCGACCATTGTTCTTGTATCGGTGTGGTTATATCAGAGTTCTCTAAGTATAGCTAGATCCCTATTGAAACAGATCTTTCCAAAAGGATAAATAAATGGGTGACAAAAGCAAAACCAAAGGCACAACTGTCCCAGTTTTTATATACAAGCAACCTTTTAGCCGGCGCGCCCCTCCGTGGTTCCAACAGCCACCACAGGAGAAACAAAAAAAAAAATTGGACAGCCGCGCGCGCCCAGCGGAAGGGGAAAAACAAAAAAAAAAAACCTGGGGAAATCGGAACAGAACGGGTTGTGGACGGGTGACTTGCGAGCCTGCGCAGGCACTGGGCCTTGGGACCTTGGTGACGTAGCACTGTATGGACCACCGGCAGTGGCCGTAAAGGGGGGGAGGGGGAAAGAACCGGACGGGTGATCCCTTTGACTATGGGGAGCTTCCATATTAGGATCGTAACACCGATGTACGGAGCATGAGACGATGAGACCTCTATCATATAGTCTGTAATACTACAGTGACACTGTTAACGGCACGGTCACTGTTGTAGAGGTAAGTGTGTTATCTTTTGGATGCAACAAACTATGATGATCTACGTCTGCTCGCGTATTAATTTTGTGGCAACTTAAAACCCTCTATCAGCATTTTGTTTTTTAATGATTCATAATTGATATGATGTTGGATTAATTTGATTTGTATATAAATTTTTAAACTGTTTTTTGGTTGTTTTGCATTGCATTAAGCGTATATCATATACGTATTACGTATAGGAATGTATCATTTTCATGTTTTTATTAACATTGAACTGTAAGGGGGCTAACTGCTCTACTTAACAGACAATCGATAACCAGTATCAATAACTATGGCAAAGTCCCCTTATTCTTTAACAAAAACGGCAGCAGCACCCATACCGGTACCCAAACACATAGAAGTGACACCAATTTCACCAGTCTTCAACTCCCTCAATAATGTGGCAACTTGTCTTCCACCTGTAGCAGCCAATGGGTGTCCCAATGCTATAGCACCACCTCTTGGATTCACCTTGTTGATATCGATACCAACCTTATGGATAGAGAATAAAGCCTGCGCTGCAAATGCCTCATTGATTTCATACACTGCCACATCATCAACTTTTAGCCCAGTGGCTTCAAGCACTCTTGGGATCGCATAAGCCGGGCCAACACCCATGATCTCTGGAGGAACACCAAGCACTCTGAAATCGACAAACTTACCCACAATAGGCAATCCCAACTTGTCCGCGACATCACGTCTGGCCAACAAGACACCGCTGGCACCATCGCTAACCTGAGAAGAGTTACCAGCGTGTGTGGATCCGTCCTTCTTGAAAGCAGGTCTGATCTTGCCCAACGATTGAGGCGTAACGCCACTTCTTGGTCCGGAATCGGTGTCAACAGTGACTTTTCTAGTGGTAGTCTTCTCATCATCTTCATCATCCTCCTCCACAACTTCAACCTCCAATGGGAGGATCTCATCTCTAAACAATCCTTGTTTAATGGCCTTCTCGGCCTTGTTATAAGAGGCAGCGGCAAACTCATCCTGGACCGGTCTGGAGATGCGGTACTTGTCAGCAACGTTTTCGTTAGTGATACCCATTGGAATCTCACACTTCTTTGCCTCCGGATCCTTCTTCAAGGCAGGGGACAATTCCGTCAATGCACCAGGCCCGTAGTGCTGTGTCATGGATTCCACTCCACACGCGAAACCTAGCCCGATCTGACCAGCTCTAATCTTGATGGCGATATCATTCACTGCGGTTAGCGAGGATGAGCACTGTCTGTTGATGGCAACGAATGGTGTACTCGAAGGGATACCCGCAGCGAGAACAGCAGCACGGTGCTCAGTAGCACCTGCACCTTTGTTCAAAACGTTACCACACGCAACATCTTCAATCTTGGATGGGTCCACTGGGACGGTTTCGAGAAACTTCTTGACAAAGAGATACAACAATTCATCCGATTTCAGGTCTTTGAACAGGCCTTTGCCACCTTTGGTGATTGCTGTTCTGTACGCGGCCACAATGACAACGTCGTCTGGGGACTTTGCGGTGATGTCCCTGTTAGCAGCGGTTAAGTGTGATTTGATCTGGGATAGTCTTTCCATCTCTGCTCTTGTAGCTTGTATTTTTATGCTCTTATGCTGATGAATTACGTACAAAGGTCCAAGCGGAAGGAATCACATCCTCCCTTTTTATAGTTCAGAAATGTCATCTTCACCTGTGTGGAGAAAAATGTGAAAAAAAAGTCTGAGCCGAACTCCACAAACATTTGGGCCGAGGTTGGAGAGCTCGGTGAAAATTTTGAGGTACAGAGCGAGAGAGGGAATAGAGAGGAAGGACTGTGGAAGTGCAAGAGGAAGTGGGAAAATAACGGGAAAATAACTACACGAGGACAAGGGCTTGAGGACTGAGCAGATAACTGTATTCGGATATGAACAAAGACGTGGAACAGAAGAGACACAGACCAAGAAGAGCAAAGAACAGGAGCAGAGAGAGCACACCGAGTAGTGATACACCGAGTACCAAAGGTACAACGAGAAGAAGACAGAAACCAATACCCAAGGAAGACACGCGACTTGAAGAACTTGATAACATAGCGCACCTGATACAATCAATCCCACAGATAAAGCTGATAAACTCAAGCAACAAGGCAAGGATATTTAAAATTGAGATCGATAACGAGTCGTATAAACTTACGGTACCAATCTTGAAGAAACTACCCATCCAACTTCAATCAATGCCACAGAAACAGGTCAATATGGACGTCATAAAGAACTTCAATACAAAAGTGCGGTCCATGGATCATGGACTCAAGTTCTATTTGAACTATCTGATAAATGACTACCACCACCTTGCATCGTCACAGAATGAGTACAGGCTATACGAAATGACAAAGAATGTTACAAATGCATAGACAAAATCATTGAATATACAGTTACTTTTTCTAGCATACTTCATACGAGATTATGACATCATAAGATCAACACTCAGTTGAAAGTTTTGATGAACTCCTCAGTCTTGGTCTTTTCCTCAGCTCTTCTAGCATCATCCCATTGGAACTCATCACCAAGGACCTTAACGACACCATCAACAGCCTTCAAGGCAGCTTTGGAGTCCAAGAAGGCCAATCTAGTTCTTCTGCACAAGAAATCAATAGGGTTTCTGGTGTACTCATACTTCACACTGTACTTCAGCTCAGCAACGGAGAATGGGTAAGCGAAATTCTCGTAGGTAGCTTGAGCCTTATCAGAAGCCAATGCAACTGGCAATTGGTTGAACTGGTTTTGCTTGTACAACTCTAAGATCAATGGCGCTCTGGAACCATAGTTGGCAGCCAAATGCTCTGCAAGAGTGGCATCAACGTGGTATTTCTGAGCCAATCTTGGTGCAACGGTAGCATCAAAGTTCTCACCACCAGAAAGGATCAATTGCTTAGTGACAGTTGGCTTAGCAGCCAATTTGTGTACCTTGACAACTTCATCAACGGTCTCTTCAGCCATCTGTCTGTAAGTGGTCCATTTACCACCGGAGATAGTGGTCAAGCCAGTCTCAGAAGTGAACAACAAGTGGTTTCTGACTAAGTTCTCAGTACCGTTACCAGTGCTCTTGACTCTTGGATCACGAACCAAAGGTCTGATACCAGACCAGGCAGAAAGGACATCCTCTCTTCTGACAGGGAACTTGATGTAATGTTGCAGCTCTTGCAAGATGTCTTGGATATCAGCCTCAGTTGGGGTAGGGTTCTCTGGGATCTTGTCTAATGGGACATCAGTGGTACCGGCAAGCACCTTGCCTTGCCATGGCAAGAAGAACATGACACGGCCATCAGAAGTCTCAGCATCCAAAATACCCAAGTTCTTAGGACAGTAGTAATCAGGGAGGATAATGTGCACACCGGCGGATGGGACAACCATCTTCGGTGGCTGTGGTGTAGCTGGTGGTTTACCTTGTGGATCCTGATCCATGTCCAAGATCACATCAGAGTATGGACCAGTAGCGTTGATAACAGAGGTGGCCTTGACTTTGTACTCCTTGCCAGTTTCACGGTCACGGGCAACGGCACCTACAACTTTACCATCCTCCTTGAGCAATTGGGTAACTTCGACATAGTTCAACACAGTCGCACCGTTCTCAACGGCAGTGATGGCCAAAGTGGCGTTGAATCTAGAATCGTTGAAAGAACCATCGTGATAAACCAAACCGGCCTTCAAACCTTTACCATCCAATTGTGGAGCAGCAGCCAAAGCAGCTTGTGGGAACATCAGGTATGAAGATCTCAAGTTCTGTCTACCGGCAAACAAGTCATAGACCTTAGTACCGACCCAGAAGTATGGCACTTGCCAGAGCTTATAGACTGGGATCATGATTGGGAGGACAGTGGCCAAATGTGGAGCAGTTCTCAACATAGACCCACGCTCGTCCAAGGCTTCAATGACCAAGTCCAATTGGGACTTGGACAATTGCCAAAAGGCCTTTTCCAAGTATCTCACACCTCCGTGGGCCATCTTTGTAGACTTGGAAGAAGTACCAGAAGCAAAATCGGATCTCTCCAAAAGGGCAACATTGAGGCCTCTTGTGGCCGCATCAACAGCAGAACCTGCACCAGCAGCACCACCACCAATGATCAGAACGTCGAATTTAGGTGTGGATTCCAACTTCTTGAGCATCTCATCTCTGGTTGGAGGAGCCGGTCTCGACTCGATGAGCGGTGGGAGAGAGGTCTCATTCTGGAGAGATTGCTGGGAAAAGTAGTAACCGCCAACGGCAGTGGAGGCCACGGCAGCAGTGGCCAGGACACTGCGTTGTGTCAATCTCTTGAAGGCAAAGGACATTTCACCTTCTTCTTTTGTTGGTTGAATCTGTTGACGGAAAGTTGCTCCTTTCCTTCTCGGTGGGCCATTTGGGTTTTTATACGGGCTTTCGTTGTCCCACAGGGAAATTTTTGTCCAATTTGTCCCTTTCCGGGTCCCTTTGGCGGGGCCATGTGGAGCGATGAGCATGTATATGGAGAGTTTATGGGATACACAAGGGCAATGCGGTGACAATGATTAGCGCATTATATTTTCCAATTGTATAAGCATGCTATATCCGCTGACTGGCAAAACTCTATGACATTTAGGACCTCAAAAGAGAAAATCTCTGGGAGACAGTGCATGGGATTGTCCGATTGTTCTAGGAGCACCTCTAAACAATGAACGGGCTCTTAAAGGAATAAATTCGTTATTTAAACGTTATAGAAAAAAATTCTATGATGACAGAAAGCGGCGGATTGGATAAAGCCGACTATCGTTAATCGAGCGTCTCTTCTCTCTTGGTACGGTTCATAGCGTGGAACAACAAGTTATTCCGAAGCCTGTGATCTCGGGGAATCCAACTCTGTAGCACAAGGTCATAGGCTAAAAAAGCCGGCTATTTGTCCAGTCAGTTCATGGATACGCGGCCGCTGGAAGGACAAAGACCGTTACGTGATACCATTTTATCTTTATCTTTGATATATGACCCTCTTCATGGCCCTGTCCGGCAGATATCCCTTATTGTTCTTACCCCGACATGGAGAAGAACCTCGGCTGGCAATCTAATGCCAAACTCCAACGGTTAGACCCATACAAATCAGGATGAGCGGGAGGAATAAAACGGGTTCTCTCAACCCTTCAAAACTCATTCATGAGTCATTGGCAACCGCTGGCATCTCTGACTCCTGACAGTTCAGCCTCTGTTATCTGCGGTCGAGATCCTTGTTTTGTGTCACATACGGGGTACATGGGTCGCTCGCTCTTTCATTTCACTACATAATTATCTATCAAAGTGCGATAACTCATCAGTTATAGAATGGTTAGTGTCAATTACTTTGAGGAATATTTACCTGGCTCAACTGGCTGACGTCCAATCCTCTGTTCACCTGGTAGAAGGATGTACCTACAAATCGGTGGCTCTGTACCGCATCATCGCGGTTGCATTGTTTATCAATCGATTGTAACAAGGCTTATATACTCACCACTTTGTGTATCTTGGAATAAGGATCCACCTAATCTGCTATAAAGACAGCTCCCTCTTTTGGAATATGATGCAGCAAAAGAAACCCATTGCTCATCGGTTAGAACCCAGTGCAGATCTCCTCCCCGGGATGCAATCTGTCCGTTCTCCAGCTTCCCGGGTCCCGGGTACACGAACAAACGCGCTGCGGGACAAAAGGAAGTTCCTTTTTCTGGCTTTGTTTCGCGAGACATCAAACGTTACCCGCCTATTCACTATAACACCCGAACACCAGCGACTAAATGGCTAGAAAGAAGTACTCATAGAAACCAATATACAGTTGATAAAAACAGAAAGCACATAATTTAATACCCAAAGGACTTCCGTCTGGCCCTGCGCTTGATGATGTTCATAGGACAAGGCGTCATGTAGTTCGACATCTTGTCAGTCGACACTAACAGCTCATGTGCAACGATAAACAACGTTGGCTTCAAATACTTGACCAGCTGATTCACAAAGTGCTTGGTATACTCCCTGTATGTGCTCTGCATAACAACGTGGAGCTTAAACTCAGGATCATATATCAAGTTCAGACAGTTCTTAACGCTCTCCGATAACCGTTCACACTCGTTCTTATAATGTTCTAATGGATGTGATTTCACTTCTGAAGATGAGATAACATATACAACGTCACCTGAATTAACAATCGCTCCAATGGCATACTGCAATACCATCTGTGATTCTGCACCGACATCCATATAAATGATATATGTTCTGACATCCTTGGTCTTCTTATTTGTCTGGAAAAAATCGCCCAATGTAACAGCCCTAGAAGCTCGCATACTATCCTCATTGGTCTCAATCTCTGACATCTGAATATTCTTCTCACTAATGGTTGAGGGAAAAACACCTTGTGGCTTACTAGACATTTCAGCCAAGTACTTCTTATACTCTTCGATGGTCTTTTCCTTCCTGTTCTCAAATTTGGAATAGTCTTCTGTCTTCATCTTATCCATGGAGACCCCTAGCTCTTTCAACTTAGAATCAATCGCTTCAGATATATTAGGCGATACCGGATTCCCTGATGACACTGCCTCCTCTTTCGCTTTTTGAAGGGCAATGGCCTCCGTCATCAACAGCATCTCTTGCATCTTCTGCTTCAACCTCTCGTGGTTCTGATCAATTATCTTCTGTCTTTCCGAGCTCCCACTGGACCCCAGTCCAAACGAACTTCGCCTCTTATAGTAATCATTTATCGAACACCGGTAGTTTGGCAATGTTATCTCATTGATGTCAAACTCCAGGTCACCTTCATCATCACTCACTTGTTCTTCATCGCTGTAGTCATCCTCTGCAAGTGGTGCGCCATCTGGTCTATCCAGCTTCCCTTCAAACCGTTCATACGGGTCATGTGTCAGTAGAGACCAGCGATAATTGACATCCTCGCCCTGTGAACGAGCACGTGAGGCATTGCGACGACGTGAGGAAGATCTTCCACGATCACGGCCCCGTGAAGTGGACCTTATGTGAGTGTTGGTGGCGGTTGGAGACAGTGAAAGATCTCGACCGCGCTGGCTGGGTCTCAGGGAGCTCGACTCCGCAGCCAATGCTGACTCCAGGGACATTCTATATTTATGTTGTGGGTAGCCTGTTAATGTTTGTAAGAGCAACTCCACCGACAACAACCTTCTGCTTCAGTGGTAATTGTACTCCGTATTCTCAGTTCTGGGGCGTTTCCGCTTGATTTTTGAGGACCCCTGGCACATCCAAACATTTCAAAAGGGCCATAACAAACAACAACGACCTCTTGACATTGACCAGAAATTCCACCCAATCTGAGTCGGACAGGCTAAAAGATCACATATCAGACCCCATGGACTCACCCAAGGAGTATGAGTATTCTGAGCCTGTGAAGCGGATCTATGATAGCGAATCCCTACGGTTATTCCACTCATCAGCGGCATTGCATGAACTGCAGAGTGCATTGGCAGATATAACAAGACTGGTGAGAGGGTTACAAGTTCCACAGGGTGTCTTAAGCGTTAAGGATCTTTACACTTCGCAAGAGATTGAGAAATACTCCCATGATTTGAATGTCCCTGCGTTTGAAGGTAACAGAGATCATATGGTGATGAAGCCCGATGTTGAAGCTGTTGTGAAGCTATTGAAGGAGTTGGAGAGCTACGCTGATGAAATTGAGCCATTTCCCGGACCAAGAAGGTATGGAAATATGGCTTGTCGAGATTGGCATACGAGAGTGGAGTCTCAGATTGATGCGCTCATGAATAAACACATTGGTCCGCTATACAAAAAGAGCAATAGGCAAGGCTTTCTGAAGGAAGTTCAGTGGTATTTCCTAAACTCGTTTGGATCAAAAGAAAGATTGGACTACGGTACTGGTCATGAATTAAATTTTTTAGCCTTCCTCGCTGGTCTTTGGAAGACTCAAGTGATCAGCTCTGATGCTGATGGATACGATTTCTTAGCCATGTTTGGACATTACTATTCACTCGTCAGGAAATTGATCATACGGTACACCCTTGAACCAGCGGGCAGTCATGGCGTATGGGGTCTTGATGATCATTTCCACTTGATCTATATCCTCGGCGCTTCTCAATTGCTTGATGATCCTGGACACCATTTGTCGCCCAAGTATGTGAATAACAGGTCAGTGGTGTATCAATACTGCACAAAGAATCTCTACATTAATGCCATTGCATTCATCTATAAAGTGAAGAAAGGACCCTTTTTCGAACATTCTCCTATCCTCTATGATGTTTCTAATATCAAAACGTGGGAAAAGATTCTAAAAGGTATGATTAAGATGTATGACGCTGAAGTATTTGGGAAATTCCCAGTTATACAGCACTTTTACTTTGGTGGGGTCTTATTCTCGTGGGTGAACGTTAAGGATGGCTCTGCATTACCCACTATGAGCAACGGAGAGAATATTGACCAGCTGAAGAAGGGTATAAGTGATGATTGGAAACAAAAAGTTCGTTATAATCCTCCAATAACGGCTGCGCCATGGAAGAAAACAAGTTCATTGGAAGAGGATTTAGTCAATCAAAGCGTTGGATGGGGTAGTACAAGAGCTCCGGTGACAGGTCAACAGGGTCCGTCTGTCACACGAGCTCCATGGCCAAAATAATGAGATATTACGTCAAATTGATACCAATTCGTATTACATAAGATCTATATTTCTACAACAAGCAGTATGTTAAAACCTTACAATGAATATGAAAATCAAATGAACACCCAAACAATGTGAAAATAAATACCCTAATGAAATGCTGAAGACAACTTAGAGAGCAGGACCAGCAGCGATAACCTCTTTAGTAGCTTCAGAAGAGTACTTGGTGAAGTTCTCAGCAAACAACTCAGCCAAACCACGAACCTCCTTATCGAAGGCAGCGGCGTTAGCCTGGGTGCTCAATGGGTTCAAAATCTCAGCTGGAACGTTGGCAACAGCCTTTGGAATCTGCAGGCCGAAGACTGGGAAAGTCTCGTACTCTGCATTAGCCAAAGTACCGTCATGGATAGAATCGAGGATGGCTCTGGTGTACTTCAATGGACAACGCTTACCGCCCTTAGCAGCAGAAGAGCCGGTCCAACCAGTGTTCAACAACCAAGCGCTGGCCTTGTGTTCGGTGATCTTATCGCTGAGCATCTGGGCGTACTTCATTGGGTGCAATGCTAAGAATGGTTGACCGAAACAAGCAGAGAAGGTAGCCTCTGGCTCAGTGACACCTTCTTCAGTACCAGCCATCTTGGAAGTGTAACCAGAGATGAAGTGGTACATCACTTGGGCGTTGGTCAACTTAGACACTGGTGGCAAGACACCACGGGCATCACAGGTCAACAAGATGATGTTTTTTGGGTGAGAGTTTGCGAAACATGGAATCTTTGCAGATGGAATGTAATCGATTGGGTAAGCACAACGGGTGTTCTCAGTGATTGCGGCGTCCTCGTAGTCAACGACACGGCTCTTCTCGTCGTAGATGACGTTCTCCAACACAGAACCAAACTTGATGGCGTTGAAGATCTCTGGCTCCTTCTCACCGCTCAAGCCCAAACATTTGGCGTAACACCCACCTTCGATGTTGAAGACACCTTGGTCGGACCAACAGTGCTCATCATCACCAATCAACAAACGGTGTGGGTCGGCAGACAAAGTGGTCTTACCGGTACCAGAGAGACCAAAGAACAAAGTGACATCTTGGTTATGAACACCTTGGTTAGCGGAAGAGTGCAAAGTCAAAACATTGTGGTTGACAGGCATCAAGTAGAACATCACGGTGAAGATACCCTTCTTCATCTCACCAGCATACTCAGTACCGAGGATCACCATCTCCATCTCCTTGAAGTTGATCTCCACAGAAGTAGAAGAGGTCATACCTTCGGTGTAGATGTTTGCAGGGAACTGGCCAGCGTTGTAAATGGTGAAATCTGGCTCACCGAAGTTCTCCAACTCCTCGTCGGTTGGTCTGATCAACATGTTTCTCATGAACAAGGCATGGTAAGCTCTGGCACAGATGACACGCACCTTGATTCTGTAGCGTGGGTCCCAGCCTGCGTAGGCATCAACAATAAACACCTTCTCTCTGGTTCTCAAGTAGTCGGAGGCTCTGGCCTTGGAGATCTTCCATGTGTGTTCGCTCACCTTCTTATTCACAGGACCCCACCAGATGTTGTTTGTGGAGGTTTCTTCATCAACGATACGCTTGTCCTTTGGGGATCTACCAGTTTTGTCACCTGAGTAAGCCATGAGGGCACCGGATGAGGAGATGGCAGTCTTCTTCTCAAGCAAACCATCTTCGTACAAAGTTGGCACGGAGGCGTTGTGACGAAGGATAACGTCTGGATGGAGACCAAGCTTCTCGATGAAAGCAGCGTCAGCGGTATTGTGGACTCTTGCTGGGGACATTATAGGAACTCAAGGGATGTGTGGGAGAAGAGCGAAAATCTGGGGTAAAAAGAGGGAATTCATCGGGCTATTTATACGTGAAATAAAACCAGGGAACAACCCGGATGGGAATTAAAAGAGAATTGTGATTGACGCACTGAGAGTGTTGCTCCTGGCTAAACCGTGGAGTGCATAAAGTTTGGCACATTTGTCAATTTGGTTGCATTTCAGTTTATTTATGTTGTCTGATGGTCTTATAGATGAGATTATTGTATAGCTACGTTGTTTAACAATCATATCCATTTGTTTAGATCTCTGTAGCTCTAACATAACCCAAGATATCAGCCTGTTAGAACTTCCAACAGCCCGGCCGTCAGGCTTCTCCAGTGCGTGCCCCTTTACCGGGTCTTTACCCCAGATTTTTCAGCTTGACGGCGGCTACTGGGGAGAATTCTCTATGGAAACTTGAAGGAATTCTGCTAGGAAACTTGGGGAATTCATGGTCCTTTCGTGCAATATCCAGTATTTTATACTATTATCTGAACTCGATTTCTTATAGAACAGCCAAAACAGAGAACCCCCCCTGAGCCGGTGGAAGAACTCGGAAAAGGCGCCGTACTTCGCAAAAGGCGCGAAAATTTTCCAGCCGGAGCGAACCGGCAGCGCTTTTGATCCCAAACGATAAGAATAGGGGCTGCTCTGGGAAGGAATAGACGGTTAGTCTAGAAAGAATAGGCAGAGTGGCATATATGATAAGATAATGTTACTTAGAAGCTGTGGATGTCTCACACACTACTTTTAACTTAGAGAAAAGGCCAACTACATGGCGCCCGCGCCTTTGACAGTCAGAAGGACCCCACGAAAAGTGTTGCTTAACTCCAGAAACCGGGGAAAGAAGAATTCTAGGGGCTGGCTGGTTTTATGAGCTACAAGCCGTGGTTGTAAGTTTGGGTGTCTGCTTTGTTAGCGTCAAAGCACCAGCCCGTGGGGGAATCCGGGGTACATGGAACTACAAACGTTGATGCAAGGGTGGATTAATATGAAAGTTCTTCATCGACTCACACGACTTGTTTCACTCATCTGTATACAAATCATTCATAGATTACTGGCCATCCATCAACAAATTTTCGAGTATATGTAGCGCAACAATGTTAGGATATTCCGAACATGATATCATATGGTTCTAGCCTGAGAACATAGTCGTTTAGTCTCAATCCTCTCATACCGTTCAAAGGCCCTTCTAGCACCCATCAAGTTGAAGGATGGGAACATAACACCTTGTCTGAAGATGACTGGCTTCAAGAATAGCAAGGCACCTCCAGCTGAGTCCAATCAAGCATCAAACTCCCTGTGTCATTGTTTGCTGGATCTTTTTGGAAATCATGCATACGTTTAGTCTTATCTCCATTCTGTCTTGGAAAGTATAACAACTCAGGATAATTCTTATCCATCATCCGGCTCTCGCTTTCATTAGCTCAGTACTCTCACCTGCCCAAGAGTTGCTGTCATAGTTATCATCATACCACTTACCAACTCCAGGAATAATAATGTCCTTACCAGAACTGATAAATAACACCAACAAATCCTTAGGAATCTCCACCACATCGGCATCAATTGATAGTGTGTACGTCTCTTCTTGTAACGATGAAGTGATGGGAATTTTTTGTCCATGAGATAGCACGACGATGCTCTTTTTGCAGTTTCAGTGCTTGTCTCACAGATGATACCGTTGGCACAACTCGTCTAGGAATTGAGCATATACAACCATCACCCTTGAGAAGACATCTGCTTCATTATATTCCTCCAATAACTCCACAACTTTATTGTAGTCCTCCATAGTGAGAACCAATAATCCTAATGAAGAAGGCTCATGGAACTCTATGGCCTGGATGACATTAAGCAGATCTTGAAAGGTACGTTCATCACCAGAATGTGCAATGGAGTACATAGTTATTACCTTACTCTGATCAGCATCGATATCATGAGCCTTGAAAACACTCTTCAAATATTTCGAGTCCTGTTGTACAAATGACGCGCCCACAAAACTCTAGCATACTCCTAGGTTGATCGTAAACCAGCAAGACGATGCGACAAGTTACGAGATGTCTTGTTAGGTAGATACAAATTTTTCTTAGAGAAATGAGAGTAATGTGGTCAAATGTGACTGCTTTACTGTGGGTGTGTCTCATAGTGAGTGACTCGCTTTTCTGAGTAGTTAGGGAAACTAGGGCACACACAGCAAGGCCTTGTGAATGTTTGCCAGACCGGGAGTCTTAAGAAGTCATTCCTGAAGAATTGAGTGTTCACTTTGGCCATTATGGTATTTTGGATAGTCAATCTACTTTTTCCTCTCTTTTCATTTCTTCCAGAAGGCTTGTTCCTCCCCTATCGTGCATCGCCCTTAGGCGATGTGCAGTAGTTACAGCAAATGAGAAGAAGAGACCGAAAAAGGGAAGGATGTCATGAAACTGGAGATGCATATCATATAGCATTATACTGCAATGATATAATGGTATATTCTTCAAGACCCTTAGATCCTGTTCCAATCAGTGCCTGTGAGGTAGAAAAGTGGGAACATGACGTCCTGCTTAAACAGATTTGTCTTCACGAACAACGGTGTACCAAGCGAATCCAACACAGGATCTCTTCTCATGAGTGCTATGGTACACATTAACAAATTTTTATATATTCTTAGCACTATTGGCCTCTGGTATGTATATGTTCTCAGTGTCATTCTCATCCAACTTAGGGTCCGCTTCGTCATTCTATATGAATTTAAATCCTTGCTCCTAGCATCACACCCTAGGGAGCATAATATCCGTGCAAGCTGAGATGAGACATATCACCAGATCCTCTGGTTAATAATCAATCCTGGGTTTATACTATCCATCCCTCAAGGAAAGCTTTTGATTTCGATATGGCACCACCGTGTCGCTTTCGCCAAGTCAATCACTCTCGGGGGACCCAACAGGAGGGCAAAAGGGCATAAAAGGACACCTTGGAATTCCAAGCTAAGAATCCAGTATGACCAATAGTCTCTGATCAGACTCTACAATGGATATATACTGCCGTTCTATAGTACAATGGATATACAACTTTCGTTACAAGTATAAAGAACCAGCACTCACAATGTCTCTGTGGACCAGTTCGGTGGCCTTCTCCATCTTTTCCTCCAATGTAACATTACCAATGGTCTTCGCAGCCACAATCATCTGTCTCAACATCTCTTCCAACCTCTTGAAGGTTCTGATCAGACTTCCCTCGTAAACATCAGTCATTTTACAAATCTGGGTGAATGTGGCCCCTCTACACCATTCATAGACAACTTCCATCAACTCGGACCTGAAACTTTCAACATATTCCTTCTCAATTATCTCGATCTTGGACTCCTTCGAGATCTTGGCAATCTTAGAAGCCATCTCTTGCATCTGTTTTAGCGGTTCAGCAAGCTCTGGTTTCAATCTTGGAACTTCCTTGGATCTTTCCTGGAAGACAAAACATGATAATAGGGCAGCACATTGTTCAGGGCTCAATTCGTTGAAATTACCATTAAAGACCAGTTCTGTAAGAAGCAATTCATCTCCAGTGGAGATCTCGCAGGCAACACGGCCCTTTAATTCGATAACGTCGTTTACAGTGGTGAACCCAAGTCTTCTCAGGACACGCTTACGGTGTCTCAGGTCATCCAATTGAATCACAGCTTGTGCCTCAAGGATCTTATCCTTAATATTCTTAGCATCACTCGTAAGAGCAACCTTTGTACTATATTTTTCGTATAATTCTTTCAATTTTGGTGACAGAGCCAAGGGGTTGGAGTACAGCTTAGACTCTAGAACTTCAATCTTCTTGAGCAGAGTCTTGAAATCGGCATCTTCGATCTTCATGTTCTCAACTGGGTTCAATAACGACAGGCCGTCTGGGAAACGACGTGAAACTTCCTGTAAACTCTTTGCAACAGTTTCCCTCACTTGATCAGTCTTGATAACCTTCGGCATGTATAATCTCAAATTACCAATGGCTTGGATGGAATCCAATGTGATTGGAATCACACATGTCCTGGACTTTTCACCTTCCTTAGCGGGTCTGATTCCCTCCGGGAAACTTGGGTTGAACGGCTTGATTAAGTTCACTGGAGCATCGACATACATGGTGTTAACCAAGATATTGACGATGTAGGATTGGTGATCGGTGTAAGTCTCAGATTTGTTTCTCTTGTTTTGTCTCTTTTGGAAGTCAACAACAACACCCCAACCGTATTCGAAATCGCCAACTTTGATCTTCAATAGACGACCACCTTGCAGGAAACTCAAAACATGGGCTGGATGTGTGATAATATGACAGACATCTTCGTTATAAGAGTCCAACTGTTTGCGAATGTCATGGTATTCACGAACGGTGTTTTCATCATCTATCTTGATTTCAGATAATTGACCTTCGATTTCAGCCAATTTCTTCTCCAAGACTGGGACACTAGCAGCATTTTGGAATTGGTAGAAAGAGTGCTCAAGCATGAACTCTGGAGAGACACCTTCGACTCTCATCAAGTTTAAAATCATATTGTAACCCAAATGAAACGCCGAATCCAATCTATCAGCCTCACCTTTAACCATACCCTTGGCGACTTGAGGTTCCATCTTCTCATCAATCATCATGATAACGATACCACGGTCATCCAGACCACGACGACCCGCACGACCAGACATTTGGATATATTCACCACCAGAGACCCAACGGAAACCTTTACCATCCCATTTACGCACAGATGTGAAGACGACAGTCTTAGCAGGCATATTCAATCCAATAGAGAAAGTCTCAGTTGCGAAAAGAACCTTCAGTAAACCTTCCTGGAACAAGATCTCGATGATCTCTTTAAGAATTGGCAAAAGACCAGAATGATGGATACCAATACCACGTCTTAAAAGGGGCAAGATATGTTTGATCTGTGGCAACTCACGATCGCTCTCTGGAAGGATATCAATGGCATTGTTGAAGATCTTGGTTAGCGTATCACGTTCTTCTTCGGTGTTGAAATCAAGTTTGGACATCTTAAGAGCTAAGGACTCACAGTCACGCTTGGAGAAGGAGAAGACAATCACCGGGTTGAACTTCTTGATCCAGACCATCTTAATAATCTTGTAGATATCAGATTTGGAGTCTTTGTTACCACCTTTGAATGTCTGCCCTTTCTTTCCGCGAGCATTGGCAGAAGTTGGATCATCCCCTTGAGCGTTGGAGATAGAAGCCATGGCTTTTTGGAAATTTTCCTCTCTGAAAGTGCTCTTCTCGTCGACTACCAAATGAATACCATCACCATTGGCTGGGAACAAGTAATGCTGCAATGGAGTTGGACGGAAGTTAGTGTACACAACGTGACAAGGTTGTGAATGGATCTTACAGATCCATTCTGCAAACTCCATGGCATTTGGGATAGTGGCAGATAAGAAAACGTAATGAACTTTATCCGGAAGTAAGATGATAGTTTCTTCCCATACCACACCACGCTCCTTGTCTCTCATATAATGCACCTCATCGAAGATCACCCATGCAACTTCTCTCATCACCTCAGAACCTCTATAAAGCATGGATCTCAAAATCTCTGTCGTCATCACTAAACAACCAGCATCTGGATTAATGGTAACATCACCGGTCATCAAACCAACATCACCAAATTCAGCTAACAACTCACGATACTTCTGGTTAGATAAGGCCTTGATTGGAGATGTGTAAATAACTCTCTGTTTTGCACCCAACGATTGAGCGATGGCGTATTCAGCAACAACGGTTTTACCAGCAGAGGTATGCGCAGAGACAAGCACGGATTCACTTCTATCAATGCACGATATGGCCGTATCTTGGAAAGGATCCAACGTAAACGGATATGTTCTCGCCTCATTGACTCTCTTGTGTTCACCTATAGGTTTATATGGATACCCTGATGGTACAGCGACTTGGTGACGCACTTGATGAGAAAGTTTCACCTTTCCGTCATCGGTCTCAGCCTCGACCTTGGCCATCAACCCAGAAGAAGCCTTAACTTCACGAGATGCTTCTTGTTCGAAAGAGTCAGCGACCATAGGAACAACATCAGACTTCTCCTTGGTGTCAATCAGTTTCTTATCCCTCTTGCTGTCCTTTTTATGCTTCTTCTCAGATAGAGTCTCTTCTTCTCTTGGAGAAGCTGGACGCTTCTTTGGAGTCTCATCTTCATCATCAACGATCTCATGGATCTTTGGCTCAGCCTTTGGCGTAGGGAGCTCAGGTGGGGCAGTTGGTGTCTCATCAAAGACAGCAAATAGATCGTCATCCATGGTGGATCTCAAGACGATTCTATGTGCTTTTAATAGAAGGATGGGTAGGCGATGAGGTTAGTTTAAAGTCCTTCGAGTTCATGAGCGGGAAAAATTTCTGGTGTTACGGGCAGCATTTGGGGAGGTTTAAGGGTGGAGATGTGAAGGTTTATACGATTTAATGCTCATCAATTTGATTCAAGCATAATAATGA
The DNA here is from genome assembly GCA_003709245.3 of Williopsis saturnus. Classification (NCBI taxonomy): domain Eukaryota; kingdom Fungi; phylum Ascomycota; class Saccharomycetes; order Phaffomycetales; family Wickerhamomycetaceae; genus Williopsis; species Williopsis saturnus. The sequence goes on from PPNR03000015.1 coordinate 219,208, forward strand.
GATTGATTATCGAGGATTTTCTCAACATAATCATTCTTGTCACTTCCTAAAGGAATGCAAGATAATATGATTATATTCATAATTATATTACACTGAAATTTAAAATACACACTCAGAAATAATTACTCTGTAAATTCACATCCAAAAGCGCGAGTGGTTTAGCGGTAAAATTCCAAGTTGCCATCTTGGAGCCCCCGGTTCGACTCCGGGCTCGCGCATTTCTTTTTGCTGGATATAAATGTAATAATAATGTGAAGGCCGAAGGACCTATCGGAGCTTAGCGTCTCTCTGACACCCAAATCTGGGGTATAAGAACACCCCTTAGCCAGTACCGTATAGTCGCTCTATTCCTGTGATAAACAATTAACCATTAAAGTTTAATTGCGCGTCTTTACCCTTACAAATAATCAAATATTGCAGATAATATTAATTAAGATAATCTAATTTATATGATAAAAGTCTTAGATATACAGCCCACCGGATTATCTATCTGATAGATTGTTCTCTTTTGGCCACTGGCGCTAACGTTATTGGTCGTAACTCGTTGGTCTGCTAGTGAAGTTTTTGTGTCAATTGGCACAAAACCAAAACAACGTCTGAACAGTTAGCTATATAAGATCAGCATGGTTTTCAAAGATGCCTTACTATCAATGCCCTGATTTGATAGATATAGAGACGACACGTCACACTATTCATTCGCTAGTATCTACTGCTTACACTTTAAACTTATCACAATGACAATCCAAGGTACAAGCGTACTCCAAAACTCCACACAAGAGGATGCTGCAGCTTGTCAGATCTCCAAGAACCTTGCTGAGATCAATTTCTTCAAGAAGAGTGTTGGCATCGTCACGCCGATTGGTTTTAGAAGGATGAATTCGGTATGCTCTAATCCAGAGATCAGTCTGTCTAGAGGTAGTACTTCATCTGAAGCTACGATGACCACATCATGGAGCGGAAGACTGTTCAGCACTTCTCGAACTCTGATCGAGAAGTCTTACATTGGTTCTGTTGAGGCAAGACCAAGCACACTATTGGCGGCTACGGTAACCAATAATATCAGTAACCAAGATGCTATCATTCATGGTCTTGACTTGGCCAATTTCCACGATGTGAAGATCACGGATTTGGATCTCCAGTTGACATCCAATAGCGCTGTTCTGGATTTGAGAGAAACAGATGGCGTTGGATTCAAGCGCTATCATCATGCAACTTTCTATGTCTCTAATGCCAAACAGACTGCTAAATATTTCACAGTGTGTTTCGGATTTGAACCAATCGCCTATAAAGGTCTTGAGACTGGATGCAAAACTCATGCCTCCCATGTTGTCAAAAATGGCCATATTGTCTTTGAGTTCAAGTCTCCTATTGTTACCAAATCTTTGAAGAATAAGGCTGAGAACCATCGCATCCAAGAAATGCATGATTTTATCCGTCAGCATGGAGATGGTGTCAAGGATATCTCTTTTGAAGTTGAAGATCTTGAAGCTACGTTTGGTATGGCCTTGAAAGGGGGTGCAACTCCGGTTTCTTATCCACATATCGAAAATGACTCTTATGGCTCTGTTTATCTTGCAACTGTTCAAGTGTTTGATGATCTTTGGCACACCTTGATTGAACCTATTGACTATAATGGACCCTTCTTACCAACATATGCGCCAGTTAAGGACAGTCCATATTACGAATTAGTTCATGCGACTGCGATCAGTTCACTTCCTCCTGTTAAGTTTGACGTTATTGATCACTGTGTTCAAAATGAAGGTTGGGACAAGCTCGAGCGCTCATGTGACATTTATCAAAAGATATTTGGGTTCCACAAGTTCTGGTCAGTTGATGAGAAGGATGTTTCTACAGAGTATAGTGCTCTCCGTTCCATTGTTATGGCTTCACCTAATGAAATGATCAAGATGCCAATGAACGAACCAGCAAAGGGCATCTGTAAATCCCAGATCGAAGAGTTCTTGGAGTTTTATAATGGCCCAGGTGTCCAGCACATTGCATTGAAGACTGATGATATCATTAGTACTGTTAGAAGCATGCGGGAAAGAGGTACTGAGTTCATCAATACGCCGCCTCTTTACTATGACAGCTTATTACCACGTCTCTTGAAGACGGGTGTTCCCATAGCAGAAGACTTGAATAACTTGAAAGAATTGGGAATCTTGATCGATTTCGACGAGAACGGGTATCTTTTGCAGATCTTCACCAAGCCATTGACCGATCGACCAACTTTTTTTCTTGAAATCATACAAAGACATAATCACAGTGGGTTTGGAAAGGGAAATTTCAAGGCGCTCTTTCAGACCATTGAACAGGAGCAAAGACTTCGTGGCACGTTGTTGAAGAATAACTGAGCCCCCAGATTTCACCTCAGCTCCTTATTTTTTGTTCTTTACTCAATTCCTTTGCATGTCGTTATATACTCTTATACTGTGTCTGAAGTTGTAATACATGCCTTCTGATTGTCAATTGGATCGTTTTGATGAAGTCGATGCCTGTAGTTCATTTTTAGTGCGATTGTAGATCAGGCGGCAGGCAAGGACGTTGCTCGCCCGCCCGTTCCCAGAAAAAAGGAGCACAGCTTTTCTATTTTGAACAGCCAAAAGATCAAAACAAAGAACAAAAGCCCCAACAGAGCTTTAAAGCAGGACATTTGAGAGCAATTTGAACCTCTTCGTCCATCTACTGCCTTATACAGAAAGAACCGGCTTAAGCGCTTCATTGGCTATCCAATTTTCCGTTCAACGGTCTTCTCCTGAAGAGTCACAACAGGACACACCTAGGGGCTGTGATCATCTGACAAAACTCGGTCGTGAACAGAGAAGAAGAAAAGGAATTTTGCATATATATCTGATACATCATGTCCAGTTCAGGGTGAGTTTGATTTTTAGTCTGCCCCTTGGCTCCCAGCCACGGTGGTCTTTGTTTGTCAGACCATTTTTACTAACACTGGAACTAGCAACACTACCATCACGGTGAAAGTGGTGGCTGCTGAGTCTCTATACAAGAGAGACGTCTTCCGCAGTCCTGATCCATTTGCTGTGCTCACTGTCGATGGGTCACAGACGAAGTCCACATCGGCCGCAAAGAAAACATTGAACCCATATTGGAACGAGACATTCACTTTCCAGGCCAATGAGAATTCTATCCTGGTCGTCCAGGTTTTTGACCAGAAAAAGTTCAAGAAGAAAGACCAGGGGTTTCTGGGTGTAGTGAATATTAGAATAGGTGACGTTATTGACCTTGGATTGTCCAATTTTGAAGAGACCATCACCAGAGAGTTGAAGAAGTCTAATGACAATGTCGTTGTCAGTGGGAGATTGATCATCGTTATCTCTCATAACACAAGCAACGAGTTTGCTTCCTCTTCGTCAAGATCAAGACAATCTGCGCCATCTACATCCACTATTCCTGTTTCTGCATCTAACACTTCTGCTATTCAATCATCCCCTGTTGCCAGCTCAAGCAATGTTCAATCATCTAATGGGTCTGCTACCAACAGGCAATACTCCTCATTTGAAGACCAATACGGAAGACTACCACCGGGGTGGGAAAGAAGAACAGATAACTTTGGACGCACCTATTACGTTGATCATAACTCTAGAACCACGACATGGAAGAGACCAACATTGGATCAAACAGAATCTGAGCGTGGACAACAGAGACAGAATGTGACAGAGGCTGAGCGTAGACAACACCGTGGTCGTACGCTCCCAGATGATAGACCAATGTCTCCAAACGCATCCAATAACAACATCACTGTGAACACCGTTGGTGGTGCTCCTGCTGCTAGTGGAACATCTGCTGTCTCTATGGCTGCTACAGGGGGTACTACCTCTGGTCTTGGGGAGTTGCCTCCTGGTTGGGAACAAAGATTCACCCCAGAAGGTCGTCCATACTTTGTTGATCATAATACCAGAACGACTACCTGGGTCGATCCAAGAAGACAACAGTACATTAGAACATATGGTCCAAACACCACGGTACAACAACAGCCTGTATCACAATTGGGCCCATTGCCAAGTGGCTGGGAGATGAGATTGACCAACACTGCAAGAGTGTACTTCGTTGACCATAACACTAAGACCACGACTTGGGATGACCCAAGGTTACCATCTTCTCTGGATCAAAACGTCCCACAATATAAGAGAGACTTCAGAAGAAAGGTGATCTACTTCAGATCTCAGCCGGCTTTGAGAATCTTACCAGGCCAATGTCACATCAAGGTTAGAAGAGACCATATCTTTGAAGATTCTTACCAAGAAATCATGAGGCAGACGCCTGAGGATCTGAAGAAGAGATTAATGATCAAATTCGAGGGCGAGGAGGGTTTGGATTACGGTGGTGTCTCTAGAGAATTCTTCTTTCTCTTATCTCACGAGATGTTCAATCCATTTTACTGCCTGTTTGAATACTCTGCACACGATAACTACACACTTCAGATCAATCCAAATTCTGGTATCAACCCAGAACACTTGAATTACTTTAAGTTCATTGGAAGAGTTGTTGGGCTTGGTGTGTTCCACAGAAGATTCTTGGATGCTTTCTTCGTTGGTGCTTTATATAAGATGATGTTGCACAAGAAGGTTGTCTTACAAGATATGGAGGGTGTTGACGCTGAGTTCTACAGATCTTTGAAATGGATGTTAGAGAATGATATTGATGGTATCCTTGATCTGACTTTCTCGGTGGAAGAGGAGAGATTCGGTGAAATGCGTGAGGTGGAATTGAAACAAAATGGTAAGGACATTGAAGTCACAAACGATAATAAGAAGGAGTACGTTGAGCTCATTACAGAGTGGAAGATCTACAAATGTGTGGAAGAGCAATTCAAGTCATTCATGGAAGGGTTCAACGAACTGATACCTGAGGATCTTGTCAATGTCTTTGACGAAAGAGAATTGGAATTGTTGATTGGTGGTATTGCAGAGATTGATGTAGAGGATTGGAAGAAGCATACTGATTACAGAGGTTACCAAGAATCTGATGAAGTTATTCAATGGTTCTGGAAGTGTATCTCTGAATGGGATAACGAACAGAGAGCGAGATTGTTGCAATTCACCACTGGTACATCAAGAATCCCAGTCAACGGTTTCAAGGACTTACAGGGTTCAGATGGTCCTAGAAGGTTCACGATTGAGAAAGCCGGTGAGCCAAACCAATTACCGAAATCACATACTTGTTTCAACAGAGTCGATTTGCCACCATATATTGATTACGATGCAATGAAACAGAAGATGAGTTTGGCTGTGGAGGAGACGGTTGGTTTCGGTCAAGAGTGATCTGTTAGCTGCATATAAGGATTTTTTGTTGTATTTTTCATTGTTGATCGGAGTTTGATTGTCGACATTACGAACTTGCTTGGAGGTAAAACGTTGTTTTGAGAAAAAAACACTGTACCTCATGTCGTTTTTACGTTTTCATTTTTTTATCACGTATACTACCACTATATTTGATGATCTCTATATATGTCTAGAGAGATTGTTGATGATTTAAAGTACGCTCTATTTTGTTTCAAGTTTGGTTTTATAATTCTCGTGTAGATAAACCCTGGCCCTCTCCTGGTGACGGGCCACTTCTGCACACAAAATGATAATATGTGCCACGTAGGATTACTCTGCTGATGATTAGTACTTTCATGTTCTTGGTAAATATTAATAAGAAAAGGCAATAACATGCATTTAAGTCAGTTTTTGAAAGTGGTTTTCTCTATTTTTCAAAGTTCCATTGAAATTGCATCTCCATAATTTGTCGACCATTTTAGCACAGACAGTCCTCAAGAATATCTGCAAAAAAAAAACAACAATTAATGATATGAAAACACAATCTGTGCGTTCCCTTTCTCCTACTTCCTGTAAATTTATTTCAGAAGTGAGATAAGACAAAATAAACAGTTACATGCTCTTAGCTTAATAGCTTTATTTACTTCTAGATTGAGAGAAGAGCAAAAGGAAGAACTATAATGGTCATGTAATTTCAAGCGTTGCAAACGTGTTGTTACTGAATGGCCAATTCTCTCAAGAAGAGTTGGAGTTAGGTGTCATCCTGGGCGAGCGAAGATGATATCAAGTGGCGATACAGAAAGCCGAGATGTTCTTCTCTCGTTTCAGTTTTCACTTCTCTACATTTCAGCCAGTGGCCACTAGTGCTAGAGTGCTCTGCAGGCTGATTAGGAATGCACTCTGAAAGTCTACTAATTGGCCTAATGGAATTGAATTCTGCGACAGAGAACATCAAAAATCCGAGATAGTTTAGTGGCTAGAATTACCGCTTGTCGCGTGGTAGACCGGGGTTCAATTCCCCGTCTCGGAGTTTTTTTATGCCCAGCAGTCGCGGCCCTACTGCAGCCTCCCTCTACAGCGCGCGCTGCCAATATTTTGGCCAGCTGGTGGCCTATTTTCTTTTTGACAGATGTTATCATGACATAACTACTGAGATGTACAAGGTAATTGGCATATTTGATGATATTAATGGCCCAATGAGCTTGCCTTTTTTTGCTTCATCAGTTTTGTCGGTCACGAGAATTGAGAACATCAACAAGATCTCTTTGACCGCACATGCAAGCAAGTATGCAGAACGCACTACAATGCTCGAATATACAACGCTGTGTAATGTAACTTCTAACTATAGATCAGAAAAGAAAAGAAAAGAAAAGACAAGAAATTTCTGATACAAAAAAGAACAGTTTTTATAACACCATGCAACCCTGAAGATGTCGATTAACAAGACAGAATAAAAAAGGAATAAGATATATGAACAAGATTTTTCCTCCCCTTGAATCCTTATCAGACGATCAAATCCACTCTCCAGATCGTTAAAACTATAAATATAAAAGAATCTCTTTTCTCAAGAATTTTCAACTCTCTTTCTAAAGCTCCCTCTCCTTAACAAACCCAACACAGACACACATTCACACCATAAAAAGAAGAATAAAAAAAGAATAGGTTAAAAGACATGATTGGCATAAAGGTAAAATGACATGTGAATATGAGCTTTCATCTTGTAGTAAAATGATTAATGACTGTTTCTTTGTTCCTCAAAACTTTGGATATATGTGGCCTTAGTTCTTTGGTGGTGTGAATCTGATCTTTCTGGTCTTGATTGGAGCCCACTTGAACTTCTTGACCCAGATGGAGAGCAAGTAAAGAGAGGACAAAGTGATAATGGCCTTCAAACCCAATCTCTTTCTCTCATCGTGCTCTGGTTCAGAAGCCCAGTTCAAGAAAGTGGTGACATCCTTCGCCATTTGAGAGGTGGTGGCTGGGGTACCATCCTCGTACTCAACCAAGTCATCGAACAAGACTCTACCCATCGCAATGGAACCACCTGGGAAGTATGGGTTGTAGTTAGAGCCTGGTGGGAGGGAGACACCAGCTGGTGGATCATCTGGGTAACCGGTCAACAAGGCGAAGATGTAGTCACAGGCACCGTGTCTAGCCTTGACGATCAAGGACAAGTCTGGTGGGTAGGCACCTTGGTTAGCAGCTCTGGCAGCTTGTTCGTTGGCGTAAGGGCCTGGAATGTAATCAGCCAATTTACCCTTTCTCTTTCTTGGGTTACCTTCATCATCTGGCTCGTCGTCGTATTCGAATTCCTCAGCAAACTCTCTAACCTCAGAGTTGGTGTGGGAGACACCAACCATGGTTCTCCAAGCGACTCTGTCCAAGGAGTGACAAGCAGCACAGACCTCACGGTAAACCTGGTAACCTCTTCTGATCGAGGCGTGGTCGAATGTGTCAAACATACCGTTGTGGGACCATGGGTAGGTAGGTGGGTGGAGACCGTGCTCAGCAGCAGTCATGGCGTCAGCAAAGACGGTATCTTCGTAGAGCAAGTAAGAAGCAGCCAAACCGGAGGCGGAAACACCACCGACGATGGCCTTCTTGGCCAAGGTGGTTGGCTCAGCAGCTTTAGCTGAAGTGGAGAAGGATTTCTGGGTAGATTGTTAGTAGCTATAATGGGGGGGGGGAGCCCGAGGATATCGGTGACTTGAAGCACTGCGTTATAAATGGTATTCGGAGTGATAGGCGTATCCATTGAGCGGTGTGTAATTTCATTATGATTTCCAGCAGGCAGTTCGTCCGCCATTGTGGTGAATTGGTTGGTCCGTTGACGATGATCCCGTTGATGTTGATTGGCTCAAAGAATAATATGCGTTTCAAGTCTCCAGCTTCCTCCTTCGTAAAAAAAAATAGACACCCTCCAACATACGATGTTGTTTCTGACAGCAGATCTGATAGACGAGAACATGTTGTCTGTGTGTTGATAAAAGCCCTGGCCTCCTTGCTCAAGGTTGTGTTGTTGTGAACTGTTTGACTTTTTTTTCTTCCCAGCCCGCCGTAGCGCTGGAGCTCAAAATCGATGCGATTTTTTATTATGCAAAATTGTTCCACTTTTCATTGGCCGAAACTCCTGGGGGCGGTTACGAAGCCCGGTGGTTCTTTCTATGTATGGCGACGGTCTATGGGTGCCGTTGCAAGGGGTATGTGGGGATTGTGAGTGCTAAGTCTATTTAAATCACTTTAAACAGTATAATACACAGAATGAGAACTAGCACAATCCCCACTGCACCGCAATTGAGCGCGTATTTAAGGACCCATAATCAAAGACCCTACCATTGGCTCTGCATAAGCGCCAAAAGCTGGTGGCACAGCGGGCGTGAGACTTATGCCGTAAAACGAGTTCGCGGAATAGGGTCTACGCGAAAATTTCCCCTTTAGAGATTTGGCCACCGCGTCGCATCACGTAAACAAACAAACAGACAAACAAACAGCAACAGCGGCAGCGACAAGACAGCAGAAGCTTAACAACAGGGCGGCAGAGGAAAGACGGGCAAAATGGATTTGGACGTGCGGACATCATTTGTGTCCTTCGTGGATCATCTACCTTCAGATATCATCAGGAAGCTCTGGCTCATACAATCTCTCAATATACGGCACCAGAGCCTGAGGACGCAGCTCGATGCCCATCTCAAATCTTTACAGTCATCAGACCTCTCAAAGCAGCAGTTTAACTCTCTTGTACACCGTGTTACCCAGCTATCCGAGGAGGCATTGGGCATAAGGCGGGAAGTGTGTGAAGAGAGTAAGTCAATTGCCACTACGATCAAAATTGCCAACTTTCAACTGCAGAACCAATATCAACAACTGGAACATGACCATAAAATGTACCAGAACGAAATGGAGATGAAGGAGGCACTGGTAAAACATGCGAAGCGCACAAATAAGAGAACTTCATCGTTGCACAAGTCCCCCAAAGTGGTGCTTAAGTTGAATCTCAAGAATGCTGCTCCCCCACAAAAGAAGGCCAGAAGATCAAAGAAGATCGTTGTTCAGTCTAAGGAAAGAGTGAGGAAACCTAAGAAGGAGGTGGAACAAGTGGTGCCAGAAGATGAGGATAACGAGATCTACTGTATCTGTCGTGGTCCAAGTTTCGGTGACATGGTTGCTTGCGACAACCCTAAGTGCAAGTTTGAATGGTTCCACTATGGTTGTGTTGGGTTGACAAGGGCCCCACGAGGTGAATGGCTCTGTCCTACGTGTCGAAAGAAGAAGTAAAAGCTTCGTCCCACAAGTAATTCGGGTGAAAGATTTTCTATATTCATTCATCAGAATCGCTATCCCATAGAGAATCTTCAAAGAAGTATAACCAACTGAGACTGAGCCAACTAGAAATGACACCAATTCCACAATAGATGCTGTATATCAAGAGTCCAACAAACTCAAACTTCTGCAAGATTGCATATCTATGTTTGAACAAGTCCAGGAGGTAAACACCGTACACCATTGGAATCAGACCCATGGTGTAGATCAATGTAACCCTACCCAAGAGGAACATTCCTTGATGTGTAGCCTTATGCTTTGACACTTCGTTGAACGAAACGTAGTAGATCACGAACCAGATGAACGTGTACAATGACTTGACAACATTTTGACTTGGTAGAAGTGGGAATAATGAAGCATATCCTGCACCGGCCAGCATCATAAAACAATTCAACAACCTTCTCTCAGAGATTAAGAAAGTGAAGGGGAAGATTATCAGCATGATGGCCTTCTCATGAACATGCCATCCAAACAGGAATGAGGCATATGCATTCAATGTCAACGCACCTATGAATCTCTTAAAAGTTGGTTGCAATAAAATTGGTAGTACCGAGAGCACGTCGTAGAATAAAGTCAATAGAAAACAGATCTTTGGAGTGATGTTGGGAAAAATAACGAAGAAGACATCCTGAACGAGACCTCTTGTCCCCGTGTTCCCTGCCTCTGCGACTCTCTGAGCGATGACTTCACGAGGTGGAATAAGTAAAAACTTGGATAGCAGTCCGTTGAAGTAGGGCAACTGAAAGACAATAACAAAGATCTTATCCAGGAAGGAATAAATAGCCCAGATGTTTGGCGCCCAGTAGGCATGCGTTAATCCCCTTGAGAATGGGAAAAGACGTGCAAGTAGGTTAGGCATGACTCCACAGTACACGAATGGACCAAAGGCCACAGTGAACACAGCAAGGACAACCAGACCCAGTTTTATCAGGTTATTCCATTTGATGAACTTGATGATACTGTTCTGTTTTACATCCAGAACTTCAGATCGTAATAAATAGACAAAGACTGCAGGGGCCAAATATAAAAAGATATGTTTGAAACATAGGAGCACAGAAAAACACAATGCCAACAAGTAGTTCTTTCCATGTCTTGCGCAGAGAACCATAGCACATAATATCCCAAAGAGCATACCGTTGTACTGGAAATGGATGTGATCCACAATCAAAAGGCCAGGTGAAAGCACCAATGAACTGGCAATGATGAACGTTAGAGTCTTATTATCACTCAAGTTGATGTAGGTCTGAAGCACAGCGAACAAAAGGATCTCAGTGATGATAACCGTGCATCTCTGGAACACCACTGTGGGCCAGCCATATTCACCTTTAGCCACTATATCGAGACATCCATCGTCCCTGACGTAGCGAGGAACGAGCTGAGAAAGTGCCCATTCGAAATAGGCAAAGAATGGCGGGTAGTCCAGCGTCCATTGACTAGTTGCCTCAATATACCAGTCCTTTAGAGGTAAATTGTTGGTGATGGCAAGCCAGTTGCGATGCACATCGAAGTCGGTTGAGTGGTAGGCATCAAAGAGCAGCACTTTCAAGATGGTGGTAGCGACCCAGATGTTCCATAGAGAGAAATTGCGTGTTCCTCTTGGCTTTAAAGGCTGTGGAGGTTCTGCCGAGGTTTCCTTGGGCTTCTGAGGGCTCCTTTTGGTCTTCCTGTTTCGCACTTCGGACATTCTCTCGAGCTTCTTGCTGTCCTTCTGTGCTTTGATGTTCCGATGAAGATCGCGACCCGAGATTTCTCTCTTCACCCTCAACTTAGAAGCTCCTTTTGAACAAAACACCAACAGCTTCAAGCTAAGAAAAGAAGAACAGAACAATGAGTGACAACGCATTGCAGGGCTCTGAATGGGATGATGCTGTGAGCTCCAACCCTGCTAGATTTGGTCCACCGGATACAGTGGTGGACGAGCTAGCCTCCACGCTGGCAAAGAGCGACATGCGCGATCAAGAGGATGAAGAGGGCGAGAAAGGTGAAGTAGCTGAAGAGGGTGAGGATGATGAAGAGAGTGAAGAGATCAATGATCTACAGGGAGAGACGCAGAACGCCGTTAAAAAAGACAAGGAAGAGCAGAAACCCGAACCAAAGAACACTTCAGGTCTTTTGTCCACCCTGACAGAGGGTGCTGATAAAGGATTCATCTCAGAAACATTGGCTTCTCCAAAGAAAGATGAGGCATTATTCAAAGACATTGGAGCCAGCTTGAAGATCGATGATGGCAGTAATGACGTCGAGGATGAACACAAGGATGAATCCACAAAATCCGTTACTGGGTCTCCGACAAGGGTTCGTCGACATAACGTCTATAAGGCTCCAAGACTGCGTCGTTCTCAATTGAAGCAAGGCAATGCTATGAATGAGGAGCAGGATCCATTGGGACCACTTGGAGTCTCGGAAGATCAAACTCTGACGTCACAGGATGATGAGTCTCCTGCTGAAAGATTGTTTAAACAGGCTGAACAGCCATTGTTTGAGATCAACAGAACCCCTTTATCACCACTGAAGAAAATACAGCCAAAAGAGAGTAGCGAAAACGCTACAGAGAGTCAATCTGAACAACATGAGCAACATGATAAACGTCCAGAGAATGACCTTGCACTCAAAATGGAAATTTCCGTTGGCGATCCTATTAAAGTTGGTGAGTTGACCGGTGCACATATCGTTTACAGCGTTCGCACCAAATGTGAATCTGAAGCTTTCCCACAGGGCCAATCCATGGTCTCGAGAAGATATAGAGATTTCAGATGGCTCTATCGCCAATTACAGTCAACACACCCAGGACGTATCGTTCCACCTCCACCCGAGAAACAAGCTATGGGCAGGTTTAACGATGATTTTATCGAAGCAAGAAGATTTGCATTGGAGAGAATGCTCGTGAAGATCTCTGAGAGTCCTGTTCTACAGCAGGATTCTGACTTCATCATGTTTTTACAGAGCGAGAGATTCGCTTCAGAAGCCAGAGAACGTGAAAAGGCTGTTGGTACCATGTCCGTGTTTACAGAACATGAGAGCGATAGCCTAAACAATAGCTCTGGTGGGTTCCTGAGCTCTATTGGAGGTGCATTTTCTTTCACTCCGAAGATTGTGGAACCAGATGAGTATTTCAAGGATAAGAAGTCATATATCGAGGGCTTGAGTCAGCAGTACAAGGCATTCTCTAGGAACTTGGAAACTATCATCATCCAGAGACAGGACCTTGCTTCTATCACGGAAGAATTTGCCAATATTGTCCTCACTTTAGCAGATTTGGAGATTAGCAAGAATGCAACAGAGATCTTCCAGGAGTTCTCTGCTACACAGACAAGAATAAAAGAACTACTGGATAGACTCTCTCTTCAAGATATGTTGACCTTAGGTGCCACTTTGGATGAGTACATGAGAATCATCAACAGCATTAAGACAGTATTTCAACAAAGAGACAAGATGTTGGTCCAATTATCTAACTCTGAATCCGAGTATAAGAAGAAGCAGGCTTCTCTTGATAAATATGTGAAGTATAACAGGACACTGACGGACAAGATTGAGATTTTGAAGTCTGAACTCCAAGGATTGGAACAGAAACATAAGACGGTGAGAGAGAGATTCGAAAATATCAGTGCTACGATCAAAGGGGAATTAGCAGCTTTTGAAGTCGAGAAGATCCATGATTTCAGAAACTCCATTGAGATCTTCTTAGAGAGCACTATTGAATCTCAAAAGGAAGCTGTAGAGTTATGGGAAACATTCTATAATCTCCACCTCTCATCTTGAGACAGTCTATTGTTTGTAACGATTAGATGAATCTAACAACGATCACTTTTTTTGCTTGAGTATGTACACAGTTTAAAAGATCTATTCTTCATCATCGTTGGTCTCCTTTTGTTCATTTGCAAAAGCGGCATCAAGCTGATCGAAAACCTCCAGTTGATCACCAATCTCACCAGATTTGATAATCATGGAATCAAAGGCAAAGCAGTATTTAGCATTCACAACAGTATTGTTAGAGATCTGTGGTAATTGTGGGTATCTTTGAGAGAAATGTGTCAAGATCAACTTGCGTGCCTTCATGATATTGGACACCTCGATGGCTTCGTTAATGGTACAATGTCTCTTCTTCTTAGCCTCTTCGAGTAGACCATTCTCCAGCGTGGCTTCATGAATTAAAATATCACTATCTTGGCCAATGACTTCAGCAAACATGTAATGATTCGGTCTTGTATCACCAGAGTAAGACACTTTGAATGTATTTGGCCTGTCATCCAATTCCATACAGTCATCAGCAGCCAGGTTGAAAGTTATGGAGACACTATATGCCCAATCACAATGATATGCACGACAAGTTGAAAATTTCTTGATACCAACATCATGGAATAATTCCTGAATAGAACTTATGTCCTTCTTGAACTTCACCATCTCTCTTTCTTTCCCAAAGGTTTCATCACTGAAATTGTGGAATGGTATCTGTGCGACTTGCGGTCTTGTCTTGCCAACGAGAAAGTCTTCACAACTGATATGGGTGATCCTGTCAAGCTGTGAAACATTAGTTTCCACTTTTAACCATTCTTCCACGAAATGCGCATATTGCCATGGCGTCACAAGAAATAACTTCTGCGCGTTGTCTTGGTTGAATTTGAGCCATTCTTTGATAATAGATATGATGCCCAAATGATGATCAGCGTGAAGATGACTGAGAAAGATGACTTGAAGCTCCTGGAAGTAGGTCCTCATGTTCTCCTGGCGTAGAGTTCTTCTCATATTACCAATCGTGTTCTCACCTGCATCCAAGAGTATAGATCTGAAAAATACCTTACCGTCCTTCTTGTACGGAACCCTGACAAGATTAGAGATGACGTTTCTGTATTTTGAAGGAAGAGCAGAACCGGTTCCAAACGTGATTGTTTCGACCTGGTCTTTGAGTGAAAGATCAAGATTGATCAGTTGTGCAGACACGGAGCTCAAGTCCAGGATTTGCTCTTTAGAGCTCTTAGTCTTGAGATTCAACGGACTAACTTCAGTCTCGTAGGTTTCACTCCAGCTTTTATCAGTCTTGATCTTGACATTTGTGTCGTCAAATACATACTTGTTGTGTTGACCGGTGATTGTGGCCTCAACATTGATGACTTGACCTTGCAGTAAGACCTTGATGTTCTTCGGTATGTCTTCCGGAATGAATTTTAATGCTTCAGTGGCTTCTGGGAGGTTATATTTGTTTAGTTGAAGGGTCTTGAGTTTCAACATGACGTTGGCGGAACCACTGAAAGTCAGGGAGTTTGGACAATAGTGTGGATGAGACACATAATGAGAACAATCCGGCCCAAATGATCGAATGAAGTTCAAATATTCACCAGTGAATGGCTCAAGGTCCTGTCCTAAGAAATGATAGATAAGACCAACTTTCTCACCCCAGTTGGCAGCAACAGCAGACTTCATGTAACTCTTAGACGGAATATCAATTATCAATACTCTCTCAAATGCTCTCTGTTCAGAGAGAACTTGGTTAGGGTGGATCACGGTACCATCTTCAAGTGTCACCTGCTGACCATTAGCCAGTTTTGCGAAGGACGGGCCCTTTGGGATTCCCAGCTCTTTAGCTCTCTGGGGGTTGAATTTACCTCTCACAGGATGTAGATCCACTGCATAGCATGTCGATGCGGAGTTCAGTTCTGGTTCTGGAAGCTTGACATGTATGTATGGATCCGAATATCTAGGATCACTCTGCTGCATTGTGAGGCCATCTTCTTCCATCTTCATTGGGATGTTGTTCTTAACATCCAATGGAAACATACGTCCAACAATAGAGCCAAGAGTATTCCTGACGGCTTCTATGAATGGTTGTTCAGGCTCTGTAGCTGATGATCGAAGTACTATCGATTGGATATCCATGATTTCATCTTTATGAACTGCCCCATCCTTGATAACCTTTGGCCTCAGATTCATGCCAAATCTGAAGACAAAATATCTCCACGTTGAAACTATATAGTCCAGGATATTCGAGCCATGGTATAGGTTCAGGTCTTTCTTCCCCTGATCACTCACGGTTAAGATCATCCCTGGTAAGCCACCCATACCCTCCCAATCCAACTTACCCGTGAGGAAGATACCAGATAGTTTTGACACACGAAGCTTCTGTTCATTGAGACTTCTCTGTAGACCTTCTGGGACTTTTCCAAACAAATATCTCTTTCCCTGAGATGTATGGAGTAATACTGTTGGATGGTGGATATCCGAAGTCGGATGAGTGACGGTTCTGAAAGGATACATGGCTTCTGGTATTGGTGCCCTTGAACCTTTCTTTCTAGGTGGAGGTGGTGACCTCTTCTGTGACTTCTTCCGTGATGTAGTCTGTACCAATCTCGTAAGGCTCAGGGACAACCTCGTCGGCTTCAAGGCGTGTGTAATGAGGAGCAATGTGGAAAACGGCTTTATAGTTATGCGATGCCCTTTTTGTTGATTTGGGTTTGACTCACTTCTTCAGAGGGTCAGCGAATTGAACATGAAACACAAGAAAAAGGGGCCAGAAGATGTAAAACAAAAAAAAAATGCTATAAATCAATGTACACCACTGAGCAGTTTAACAAGGGGTTCTTTTGGTGGATTTTTAGGAAGTCAGCAGAGAGCTCATCGGCCCCCAGAAGACTTTTTTCTTCGGGATGGGCCACACGCTACAAACAAGAACTATAAATGTAGATATCCTTTAATCTATGAACGCAAATGCGCAGTGGCATTCTTATAGAGGCTCTGCCATATGAATGCCTCACTGAGCAATAATTCAACGTCCTTTTCAGTCCAATTTTTCGTAGGCGGGTCCTGGAGAAACATCATAATCTCCTGGAACTCCATCTTCTTTAGTTCATCACTCCATTTCACCAAATATGCTGCACACACATAGACGTGGAATTCACTAAAGCCATTTGTCTCACTGAGATAAGTATCCCACATACGTATGGTGCTCTCCATGCTGATTTCTCTCATTAGGAGACAATTCATCCATCTGAAGGAGAATTGGATGAACTCGACATTCTCACCCACCAGATGGTTATAGAGCTCCGAATCGATTCTGTTAATCAGATCTTTCAGCTCTTGCACTTGTCGTAGGATACCGGGTTGGGCATGAATGTAATTATCCTGGATACCTTCCAATAATTTTGTCAAACACCAGAAAGTGTCAGCTTCAACGGCATCCATTGTTTCCTTTGTTAGAACTTTTGGATCAAATTCTCTAATGTCCGTATCATTTTCGATATAGGCACTTAAGAAAGTTTGGAAGAAGGGTGTAGCCAAGTCATTAATACCCTGAACATAACCAGATGCCGGATGTCTCACTGCCCATAAATAAAGAATTTTCTCCAATGATCTCTGTGTGGTTTCATAACCGTAGAGCTTGATGCGTGGATTAGTTCTTGGGATGTCAATTTCAATCTGGTGCCATGTCTGTTGCTCTTTCTCCTTCTTGAATTCCTGTTCTATAAGGTCCAGATATTCCTGTCTTTTTCTTGCCAATTGAGACACTCTTCTGTCAGAGTTTGTAGGCAGATACCCAACAAGCAATTGCCAACCGATTGGTCTAAGCTCAGAAGGGATACCATTCCAAGCCATCTTCTTCAGTTTCTCCAAATCGACATTTGGTTCCTGCATGAGCTTCTTGAATTTCTGAAATCTTGAGATGATTGCATTCATCTCCTCTACTTCCTTTTTGGATTCCTCTTCTTGCCTTATATGAGGTCCATTCATCGTATACAGTGAATTCGAAGGGTCTTTGACAATACCATCAACGTGAGCCTTGACACCCGAATCATCAGGGTTTTTAATAAACTTCTTTATGGTTGGATACTCAAATGTTCGTCGACTCTCAAAGAACTTAGGCTGGGAGTTCACAGAAGTGAGACAGTTGTCCACGTTTGAATCCCAATCATCATCCCAATCCGTGTATTGACCTGAATCTCTTGGGGTTGACCCTGCGGACCCCCATTTTTGTGGACTCTTATGATGCTCTTTCTTCTTGGATTTGTTCTTCCTCGAAGTGGATGGTAAACTCATTGTGGAGCCTGTGTCATTAGTGATACCCAAATGGGAGAAGGACGCACCCATAGTTTTTGCTTGATCATCAGCAACGACTGATTTCTTCTCTTTGAAAGCAGACGAGAGCGACCTAAGAAAAGATGGTGCGGAATGCACAGCATTGCCTCTACCACCTCCATCATCGAAGACGAACTCGTTCTGATCTGTCATGAATGGTTAGTATGATTCACAAGTTGTCGGCGAGCATAAACATACAAACTTGAACCATCTCCTGATATTGTTGTTAGTTACTTGTGGGTATTATGCAACAGAACTACTCACTGGTTGATTCGAAGAGCTTTTTCTTCCCATTTTTGCAATGTGATCCTAATGGCCAACGGATTGTTCTTTTTGAGAGAGAGTATGATTTCTGTTTTCACACCAGAGCAGTTCCCCAAAGAGCCTAAATACCACAGTTTCAACACTAACGATCAACAATATACACTGACTATCTTCTAAACCCCTTTTGTATATCCTCCGAGCCCTGGTGGAGAAGTGTGCGAATGATCAAAGCACTCGTCGTATAGAAAATGCTCCCGTGCACTAGTTGGAGGAGTCAAAAAGAAACAAAAACATCCTGAAATGGGAAATTACCCAATAAATCGTAAATTGTGAGCCCGTGAGCATATCTTCCAAATCAGGAAAGGTCATGAACCTTTGCCAAATAGTCCCAAAAAGGAGAGGTTACGTAGCATTTGATTCCTATTTTTTGTTTTTGACTCCGGCCCGCATATGCCCCGGATTAGGTTCGAGGTCAAGTTTCAACCCGTGGCACATTAGGCACAAATTAGTTGTGTCAAAGAGTTGAAAACCACGGTCCTTTTTCCCACGCCTTCACTAACTGGAGTTTTCTCTTGTTAGACCAGATTCCACTTCAACCGTGCTGTACTCTCTCTATACCTCAGATATTCATTCAACATGTCCGATACCACTCAAGTTAAGCCAGTGGGCCGTACCATTCTCGCATCTACTATTGCAAAGACATACATCGCTGAAGTGGAACAAGGTGTCAAGGATCTGGGAAGATCCCCAAAGCTTGTTGGCTTCTTGGCCAATGATGACCCTGCTGCTAGAATGTATGCTGATTGGACCGGTAAAACGTCGGAATCCCTTGGGTTCACCTACGAATTGAGAGTGGTTGACAAGGATGACCTAGAGGAATCCATCATTGATGCCAATGAAGATGATGCAGTTGATGGTATCATGGTCTATTTCCCAGTGTTTGGTAACAGACAAGATCAATACTTGCAACAAGTTGTTTCCTTGGAGAAGGATGTTGAAGGTCTAAACCATAAGTACATCCAAAATATGTATCATAATATCAGATTCCTTGATGAGAAGGAGCAACAGAAATCCATCTTGCCATGCACGCCATTGGCACTCGTGAAGATCTTGGAATACCTCGGTGTTTATAATACCCTGTTGGACTATGGAAACAGAATGTATGGTAAGCAAGTTGTCATTGTCAATAGATCTGAGATTGTCGGCCGTCCATTAGCTGCGTTGTTGGCCAATGACGGTGCGACTGTCTATTCTGTTGACTTGGATGGTATCCAAAGATTCACTAGAGGTGCTGGTCTTCATTTGAAGAGACACAAAGTTGAAGATGTAGACTTGACTTTGGAGGAAGTTGCCAAAAATGCCGATGTCATTGTCACTGGCGTTCCATCTCCATCTTATAAGTTCCCAAAAGAATTGGTGAAAGATGGTGCTGTGTGTGTGAACTTCTCCAGTGAGAAAAACTTCAACCCAGATGTCAAGGAGAAGGCCTCTCTGTACGTCCCAATGACCGGTAAAGTCACCATCGCTATGCTGTTGAGAAACCTCTTGAGATTGGTCGACAACAAGGCTAACAAAGCATAACAGTCTGGGGTTTCATTGTTTTGTTTGTAATTATGTTAGATTTGTTTTTCCGCTTTCGTTTTATCATTACGTTTACTACTTGCCACCTCTCGTATCTGATTCTCGTTCATTAAAAAAGATTCTAGATCACCTCTTCAAATCTTCGCCTTCTTAGAAACAGGCTCTTCTGGTTCATCATCGTATACTGGGTCGTCAAAATCTTCACCAACTTGATCATATCTCTTCTTCAAACCCTTCATCTTTCTGGTTTGCATGTTGTTCAAATCTTGCTTTCCAACATGGACTCTACCAATTTTATCACCCATTAAGTCAGTCTCAACGTTCTTCACAGTCTTCTGTTGCAATTGCTTTGGCTTCTTCATAGCCTCTTTCTCCATCTCTGGTGATGGAGCCTCACGTCTACCAACAGCAAAGTCAAACCTTGGCCCCATCTCGTTTAATTCGACTCTTGGAACCTTTTGATTACTCTTGTACGTTTTCAATGTGTAAACTCTAAAATGGACCAGTGGTAGAGGTTGGCCTTCTTCGTGATCACCAGCGGTGACAGAAATGATATATTGCAAACCGGCAACGTCTTGTAAATCTGTGGTTTCGCCTCTGAAAAAATCAAGGAAAAGGGACTTGATATGTTGATAAACTGGATGACTTTCGAACACACCACCGTTGAACGTGAACATTGGTTTCAGACCCACAGCAAACGTGGATTTTCTGAAATCATGAAGTAATTTGAAGTTCTCCATAATCATAAGTTCAATCATATCATAGACCTTGTAACCAAAAGTTCTCACAAAAGTCAAGTTATTTCTTCTCTTCTTTGTATGACTTGACAACACAAGTAAAGAACAATCATTCTTTTCAGAGAAGAACTCCAATTTAGACGCATCTTCGAAAGGTCTAATCTCGTTCTTCTTGGAGAAACGCTTGATATCTGGCTTCTTTAGGGCGCTCAAGTCCACCATAGCATCGTGGAGGAGCTTAGAGCTGTTTGATCCTGGAACGAAAAGGGCAGTCTTGGTGTTTTCCACAAGTTTGGATTCTTTGTTCTTCAGCGCCCTCTTGGAACGGGCGTTTTTTGGCTTGCTATACACTGTTAGTATACTCTAACTCATCTATCACTAGATATAATCAATCACATACACTGTTCTGATCATTGCGTGGTCCTGTGCTTTCTTCCCCTTTGATACCCGCTTAAGAATTTTCTGAGGAAGTGAAAAATTTCCTGCGATGAGCTAGGCTGCTCGGAGAATTCCGAGCGACATCACGTGCACATAGTGCCGGAAATCGCAGATCTCCAAAATTTTGGCCAGTTCGCAAATGCGTAAACAAACGAAGAAACCAAATTAGCTGTCGAACGTTAGAACTATACATTCAAAGCTCTCCCACTGAAGAGGTTAGTATGCCACAGAACAGAGAAGCACAGTCGAGGCAGAAAACACCGTCGTTTGCTCCAAGGGGGTTCGCCGCGAGATCAGCGTTCTCTGAAAGTGCCGATGCTAGAGCTGTGGAAGCTGCACCAAGACCCTCCTCTCGCCACTTTACCAACGCGTCTGCTGAGCTTACGAGAAATTCCAACTACGTTGTCTCTAGACTTGTTGCACTACCGAATTCCTTGAAGAACGCCGCCAATGCTGAGTTTAATGGTACGATTGATGAGAACACTTCCCATGCCCTACTCATCTCAGATCAATCGGTTTCCGTTTGGAAATATAGCTCGAGCGACTCCATCCCAACAACGATCCAATTGCCAGTTGCACCTTCAAACAACGGATTCC
Source organism: Williopsis saturnus (assembly GCA_003709245.3). Taxonomy (NCBI): domain Eukaryota; kingdom Fungi; phylum Ascomycota; class Saccharomycetes; order Phaffomycetales; family Wickerhamomycetaceae; genus Williopsis; species Williopsis saturnus. The sequence goes on from PPNR03000015.1 coordinate 240,491, forward strand.
CACCTATTGCTCACATTGTATCACCAAGTGCTGGCAGCACAGACCCAGGAGTGGTTATAGTTAACTCCCACACAGGTCACATTAGATTCTACGAAAACATAGAGACTGCATCATCCATCGGTTTGCTTCAACGCCATAAGGGTATCGACCATATGATTAAACTCGCTGATAGAGAATTTGTGACAGTCTCAGAGTCTATCGAGCCAGCTGGGATCTTACTTACGACATCCACGGGTCGCGTCATCCTTGTGGCCTTGAGAGATGCCGCTGGCAATCCGTTCATCACTACATCTGAGATTGTCCATAGACAGTCATCTTTCTTCAGCGTATCGTTGACACCAGCAAGGCAGATAGTTGCGATCAAAGCAGGCTCTGTAATGGGTCAAGGTGAACGTATCGCTGCTATGGTCACAAGAGGCGGTGATTTCCAAGTGAGATCATGTGCTAGAAATGGTCAATCTGAAGTCATTCTTCAACAAAATATTTTCAATGCTCTCCTGGAACATATTGTGCTTGATGAGAAATATAGCGGCATAGATGTTGCTAAGAAGTTGGAGGTTATTGATTTAGCACCTCTGAGCAATTTCGGGTCTCAAGATGTGTTCTTGCTTTTAACAAGTATTGAAGTTACATCAGGTGAAACATCATATGTCACTTTCATTATCAGAAGAGATGAGGATCACCTTCTTCTCTTCTCTGCATACAGAGTCCGCACTTACACAACTCCATACAAAAAGAAGCCTCAACTCTATGTTCCATCACCAGGATCCACTGCATTCATAATGTTTGAAGATGCTATCGTTTTGGTTCAATTGCCTTCTGAATTGAACCACGAGAAGAACAACAGACTGAGAAAATGGGAAGATATCATCACTTTCAGATCCGGTCTTCAAATCATCGGTAGTGGTGCTGAAAACTACAAGGAAGTTGATAACGAGATCCTTCATTTGCCTTCTGCATATGTTCTTCTGCCACAAGTTGGTGTGCTTCGGATTGAGAGACTGCAACCCAAAGAACATGAGTTATATGAGAATCCTTCTTCAGGTGTGCTGAAGTCACATATTGAACAGGCTGTATTCTATGGTGATGAAAGCAGCGGTCCCCTGGAATTTGACCTACCGGTTACTTTCCAAATTGATGCAGCAGACTTGAAACACGATCTTCTAGAGGTTGCTAACGAGATCATGAATTCTAAATCTCCATATTTACCGCCCAGACTCTCATCTTTGGGCGCACATTTGCAATTACGTCAGAGTAAATTGAAGAGATTATTACAATACACTGCTTCAAACGTTGGTGATATCATTGGAATTGATACCAAGGTTGAGCTGGTGACCATTTTCGAAAAAGTTTCTGCTGCTCTTCATCTCCATAGAGTCATCGACAAACTTATTGTTGATGGGAATCTCAAACCAAAGATTGAGAATGTCATACAGCTATTCTCTGCATCTGAACGTGATTTCTTCCATGCTGGTTTGGATAAATTGACTGCGTTTATTGTTTCTCTTCTGAGAGCTCTTGGAGGCATTCACAATGGCGAATTGATTGCTTTTGAGATAATAACAAGATCTTTGAGTGTTGTCCTTGAAGCTGAGAAGACTTACAGATTCGGATTATTCAAATTGGCAGATTCATCTTGCAGTTCATTAGAGCCTTGGTTTACCACAGATGGACTCTTCTTCCTCATTGATGAGGTCTTTGAGAGGTATGTCACAGTTATGCGTTCGGAACTTCCAAATGCCAATGCTTCTCAGAGCTGTGTCGAGCTTGCTGAAATCTTGTTCTATAGCTTACATGAGAGAATGGAGTGGTTGAAAAACAAGACTCCAAAGACAAGAGCAGATCAGGACGCTTTGGATAAGGATCAAGCTTTCTATAAATCTAGATCAGGAGTTTGGACCAAGGACCTTGTGCTTTTTGGTGCAAAGGTTGAAGCTCTGGCTATTGCTGAGACCTATCAGGACTTGCAATCCTTGGTCGAGATCTCTGATGAAGAAAGAGAGGTTGCACAAGGCACTGAACTGGAAAATGTGAACTTACGCTTTGATTACTATTTCAATAAGTTTGGGTACAGGTTTGCAGAAACTCTCTACAACTACTACACACATACTGGAAAGTTTCAAGTCCTTATATCGGGATTCCCACAGTACGGCGAATTCTTGAAGAAGTTCTTTACAGAGAACGACCACGGTAAGATCTCATGGGCCAGAGATGTCTTAGATGGTGAGTACAACAAGGCTGCCAATGTTTTGCTCACCGTTGCCCAAAAGAATGATACACAACAATCAAACAGACATCTTCAGTTGAGTATTGCGAAGCTTTCAGCTCTTGCTGATGACAGTCAGAACAATGAAGTTCTTCAAACTATCCAAGAGGAGCTTGATTTTGTGGAAGCTCAGATCAGCATCTTTGCACAAATCAACCAATTCATCAGATCTGATAGCGATCCAGCTGCCCAAACTGACAGCATTGTCGCTGAGCTGCTACAAAAACAGTATAAGAGTACCGTGATTATAAAACAGTCATTCCAGAGATCTCTTAACAGGCTTTTGAGCAACAGAGCCTTATCTGTAAACGAATTGATTGATGTTTTTACTCTTCTCGATTCAAAGATCACACAGACCAAGTTGAACTATTTCTATGCTTTGAAGGCTCTTCATTTGAGCAATCAGCCGGAGAATGAGAAAACTGTGAATGAGAAGCTCATTTGGAGAAGAGCATTCTTGAGTGATGACTGGGTGAGTATTATCTCTGCTGAGAACAAGTCTGATGAATGGATCAGAGAGCATACCGAGAACACCGTCTTATTCGAGACTCTTTTGAACTACTTCAGTGACAGCTTGTACATCGTGAACAATGATTACCAGATCTCACTTCCAGATCTTTCAGTCCTCTCAGAGGTTGACAATGATCAGGATATACTTGCAAGATTCAAATTCATTGGTGATGATGAGCTTCAACAGCTGAAACGTGAGATTTCATCTCAAGCATCCCAGCTAAAGGCTTTGAGATCTTCCGGAACGTATCTTGATGATTGGATCAAGGCTTTGATCGGTACAGCCAATGAGAAGAGTGGTGCCAATAAGGTGATAAACTACAGTCAACTCACCATCCAAAATGTGTGAACCATTAATAGCATAAACAGTTGTTTTCATTACTCGTAAATCTTGTAGCTTATTCTCGCTCCTCAGGATCATCATGGATCCTGAGCCTAACCAACGTCTCTGGTAAAGGTGGATCCTCCTTATTTTCATAGTCTTGTTCAGTGTAGTTCATAAGGCTCACTGTGCGGTGTCAGTAAGGGAAAACTCTTAATGATACCAAGATACATACTAGACGCAAGCGATACAGACTTGATGATATGGTTCCAATTAGACATCACAAGAGCAACCGCTAGTGAGTATTGTTAGTAACCAAGCAGGAGATACAGGACGTATTTACTCACCTTCAGTCCCATCTGCCAATGTGTCCAGTTTTGCTTCGAGTTGCTCCAACTGCGAGCATAAATCACGCGAGAGCTCTCGGATCTGTGTTAGAGACTCGAGCTCTCTCTTCTTATCTTCTATTCTCTGCTGAAGGGACATAATAATTGGTTGGCGATGGCTAATGGTGTTCCTGGGTGGCTTGTTTTGATTTATTTTGAAGATGACGCGAAAAGGACGAAGGTGGATTAATTGAAAAGACAATCAGATCAAGATTCAAGAGCTTATCGAAACATTCTTAAAAAGCGGAAGTCATGAACGTAAATAGTAAATGCAATGTATTAGTAGTTCATTATGATTATATAAATAATAATGCAAAATTGTTCGTAAAATCATCAAATCCCCCTTGTGTCTTCCAACATCGTCTTGGCTCTTGACAACAACTTATTGTCTTCATCAGTTATGGATCTGCTTCTTGAAGGCACCGCAACACCACTCGTGCTTACTCTTCTTCTCTCTGATGAAGCACCCTTTAATCTCTTCAACAAGTTAGCAACCACATCGTCTTCTGTTTCGTTGCCATTACCTTCCGACTTCGTACGGATTTCCTTGGCCTTCTTGGATTGAAGCATCAACTCTTTCCTCTTCTGGTAAATCTTGTTCTTCTCTTCATTATCCAGGTTCTCCTTCTGTGCCCTCTTGAAGTCATTCGCAAAATCTTGGAACTTCTGCAAGAATGTTGATCTAGAGACAGAGTCAGCCGGGTTCTCACCGAAATATTTCATCAGCTTTTCAAAGTCACCAATGATGAACTTGTGTTGATCCTCAAGAAGTTGACATTTGCGAAGAGCCTCTGGTAGTTTCGGATTGATTTTGGCGAGTACCCGATCATTTGGATGGAAAGTTTTTGAATCACTCAAGTTACCAGATTGAACAGAAAGCTCAATGTTTCTCACGCTTTTAATGAATGTTGTAATATCAGTTGACAATTGTTCAGTAGAAATTTTCGCAGTTTCCTGAAGTAACAGCAACTCTTGAAGGAACTTCAAGTACTCAGGATAAGCAGTTCTTACCACCTTCTCCACATAATGGAGGAATGTCTTCTGATTATGATCCTTGATAAAGCTCAACTTCGACAAACTGGCAAGCTTAAAACCATCAACCTGCTTTCTGTTCATGAAGTTACCTATCTCTCTGATAATGATGAATAAGTTCTTCAAAGCCTTCGAGTTTTTGATAGCCTTAACAGAATCGTCAACCCTCTGGATCTTGGCTACCAAATCATGGTAATCCTTCTCATAAGTCTTGATCACCAACAAGCCTCTGGACCTCGATCTCCAATAGTGCCTCAAATTTACGCAGAGCTCTACATAGATCCTATCTGCTCTTTCTAACTGAGTGATATCCTTCTCAGGAGCCTTTCCAAGAATGAAATCAGTGGAATAAGGTTTGAGGTTCTTCAAGATATTACTCGAAACTGTGCACAGCTCGTCCTTGTTGAAGAATTCCAAAACACTAATACTTTCCATCACATCTGAGTCACATTTCAACACCTTCAGTACTAATTCATTCTCAGAGAGAGCAGCAAACATGTGTAAGTTGATACCAAACTGTTGTGAGAGATCACGGGGCAAGAAACTGATGAGCTCCTTCTTGTCAGTTGGGGTCATAGGAGAAGCCTTTTTTTGGATTTCTTGAACAGTGAAAAGATCTTCCACCTCATTCAACACACCCAACTCTTTCAACTCATCGATCCTAGAGTTAGAAAGAGCGTCACCCCAGAAAGTGTCTTTCACAAGATCATCATTGATCTTATCCCAGTGTAGCTGTTTCAACTTTCTAGATGGTCTATGTAGTTGCCTCGACAGTTCATCAATTCTAGAGATTTCAGGCTTCAGGGTTGTGTTCACCTTCAATTTCGGCTGTGACAAAGTTGAAGGAGGTGGCGGAGGAGGAGGTGCAGGAGGCATACCAATTTCTTCCTTCTTCAAAAGATCAGGTTGCGATTTCGACATGAATCCAGGTATTGGGGGCGGCGGTGGCGGTGAACCGGCAACCTCTTTCTTTGTGAGATCTGGTTCAGACTTGGACATGAAGGTTGGAACTGGGGGAGGCGGAGGGGGAGGAGGCGGAAGAGGTAGAACAGCTGCGCTCTTAGGTGGATCGGCTTCAGCAATGGCCAGGAAGTCAGGAAGTTTTGGTGGCGGAGGCGGAGGCCCAGGTGCAGTCGAATGTGCGGCCGGTGTAATATCCAGGAATTCAGGTAGCTTTGATGGGGTGAGAACTGCAGACACTGGGGTTCCTGAAGCCGGAGGCATAGGGATAGAACTCGAACTCATTGAGAACAGTGGTGGCGGTCCAGAAGAAGCCACATCTTCATCTTTCACAATGATATTTCCTGTATGTATTGATGATCCTTTGATAAAAAGACCTGATGGTTGCGAGGATGTCACCTGAACAGGAGCCATAGGATTCGATGTCAAACCAGCAGTGTGGATATCTGATACACTGGTAGAAGCATTGTCGTCAGACGAACCACTTGATAAGTTGAGAAAACTTGGGAGTACTGGAGCTGGAGGTGGGATCGAAGCCAATGGATCGATACTGTGGAAGGAAGATGAGCCTGCAGACGTTGACTGAAATCCTCCTGTACTTATAGCATCAAGATATCCTGGCATACGTAAGGGCAATGAAGATGCACTTGAAACTGGAGGTGGTAATACATTGCTACCAATATCAGAAGGATAACTACCTTGGGCCACCGAAGAACCATCAAGCAAATCGTAAGCAGCCCCCATATCGACACCATTCGGTGCCACGGTACCGGAAGACGAAAGGAGAGGATGTCCATTACCAGCATAATGAATATGCTTCACACTAGAGGATCCATCATGATGAGCAGTACCCGTTTGTGAAGCCTCTGTATGATTAGACCCAGGGTAAGATCCAGCGTCTGACCCCATAAGTGATGGCCTGGTACCTGAAACAACAGATGAGTAATTGACCACGGGCGCCATATTGCCAGAAGAAGGATCAAGACTACTAACTCGCCTGGATGAAGAGTACGTAATCACACTTTCAAAGGAAGAAGATGAGCTATTATTGGTGAGACACTTGAGGTCAGTTTGTCCATTCCCTCCACCAGCCAAAACAGAGCCTCTCATTCCATTTACTTGTGGCATCATAGTGGTATTGGATGGATTCCCAGCTTTTACAGGACCACCAATACCACCAATGGACTCCCAACTTGAATTCGAGTCTCGTGAAGCTGGTGTATCAGCTTGAGCATAACCATTAGCCAGTACCATATTGCTCAGAAGGGACAGCGACGACTTCGAGTGTATCATTCTAGGAGATCTTTTGCCATTATTCTGTGAATGCGAATAGGAAATATTTGAAGCTTGTTGTGCTTTACGTAGAGATTGGAGTAAGTTCTGTGAGTCTTGGACATACGATCGTGATGGTTTTGCAGAGAATAGCGGTTGATTCGTGAGTGAAATTTTGGCAGAACTTTTAGAATATTGATATTTCTGAGATGCAATGACATTCTTCATTTCATCAATTGTTGCTTTGAGTTGTAAGATTTCCAAATCTTTCCCCTCGAGCCGCTGTTGTAACTCATCATTTCGCTTGAATATATCATTTCCAGATACACCTAGAGACTCCTTCAGCATTTTGATCTCCTTCTCCAGTTTCCCAGACTTTTCTTCAAACATTTGAGCTTCATTCATTGCACGTCTCGCCAGTTCATCAGTGGTCATTTGATCCATGAGTTTCTGAATGGAGATATGCAGAATAGATTCACCGCCTTCAGCAAGCGAATTAGACTTTCTGACTTGTCCCACCAAAGTCTCAACGAATTTGAAGAACTTCAAACTCTGAGAGAGCGAATTGGATTCGAGAATCTCCAACAATTGCTGCTCAATGTTACACACTACTTCGAACAATTCATCATCTGAGCTCGTACGTATCTTAATAGTTTTCGTCATCAGGTCAAACTGTGAATCACCCAGGTTCAGTTCCACAAGGGTATCATTAGCAATAGTGGCCTGTTCCATGGATTTGTAGCGTTCAATTTGTTCATCGACCAGCTGATCATCTATCAGTCTCATTTTTTGGATCAAGGCATAGAGTCCTGACTCTTTCAATTTTAAATGAATGATTTTCTTGTCATTGGGGGACTCAGCACTTTCAACGAGTGATATAATCAAGAACATTGAACTCAAAACAAGTTCTTTCAGGACCATATTGGTAAACACGAAGAAATCTTCACTTAGGACGGCTTCCAAGCTATTCAACCATGTGTCAAATAGTATCGACTGTGATAGCCTTGAGAAAGATTTGAGGATATTGTTACGACCCAAAGGTGGCGACCAATAACTGATAAGGACCAGGACCTCTGTGAGAGTCTTCCGATTGTTGATCTTTGTAGATTCTAGGAGTGTTCTGACAAGGAACTCAACTAAATGAAAATCCTGAGCCACAATATCGGAGCCTCTGGGTAGATTTATGATATTCTTGAAGCAATGGATAACCAGAAACTCTTTTTCTTCATCCAGCTGATTGAGTTGGATCTCTGTGAGTTTGAGATGGCCATCAATCCCCATGAATTCCTCCACAAAGTCTCTTGTCCTGAGCAATCTCTCCAATTTGTGCAATTCCTTCGATCCAAGGTGTTTCATTCTTGACACAAACCAACCCGCATCATACGTCGTTGTTGATGGAGAATCAGGCTGGTAACGGTCCTGACAGATCAGTTTCCATTTTCGGAGTATGGACATAGATCTCAAGTTCCTCAAAGCATCTGAAGCGAAAGCCCTTGATCTGAGTGATTCTTCAAATAGCGCCTCTACGATCTCGTCACTCGGTGGTTGATCTTTGTCAAAGTTCAAGAACTGATACTCGAGTTTTGAAGGATCGACGACTTTTGGAAGTGGTTGATGTTCAACAACCTTGTATCTTGCTTGATTTGGCAGTCCCAACCCAACTATACTCATCCCCAGGTCAGCTATGCTCAACTGTGATCTCTGAGACTCTGTTTCATCTGAATCATGCCGCGTTGGAAGATTCAGAGATGAGCCTGGCACAACCTGCTCAAGAGGGCTGGACTTGGAAAGAATAGCGTCTGCTAGGGAGGAGGGATTGTTCCTATCACCTGAACTCGGCGACATGACTTCTATACGGTGTTAGTACGTGGGATCAAGCAGTTGTTGTCTTAACCGCTGTCACATTCATGACGCGATGAGATATGTTGATCCAGCAAAAGAGGAACAGGCTTTCGCGGCGCCATGACAGTGGCGATGCCAGATCGAAGATCGAACACGAAGTACTCACACACGCTCTATATAGTGAGATAGCTTTACCGAAAGATCAGTGAACACTTCCAGTTAAGCGCCTTCTTTACAGAGAGAAACGCACAAGTTTAGTGGGCATCAAAAGTTTAGGCTCACGCGAAAGCAAAACAAGAAGGTTTCGCGGCGGGCGAGCTTAGATCTGGGGGGGCATAGAGGGAGAGAGGGTTGTTTACAGAGCAGGGCAGAGCAGAGATCGAGAGAGCTATTGTTGGCGCCCTTTTTTTTTGGCGACGGTCGGCAATGATGACTAAGTGAGTGGATTCAAATGGCCATTATTTCAAGAGCTAGCACTACGGATTCTGTGGATCAACAACGCCGGTGTCGCCCAGCCAAGGACAGATCTGTCCCTCCTTGTGCAGACTCCGTGCTCCCTGCCTTCCCATCGCGCGCGCCAAAGCCTCCAAGCCTCGTCTTCCGAGCTGGTGGAAGCAACCGGCGGCAGCGGCCAAGATCTGGTGCGCGCCAGGACACAACAAACAGCAGAAGCCAGCGCCAGCCAGCAGGGCAAGGGGGAACCAGCCACATCTCGAAGGGGAGCACTCTTCAGATCAACACACCTGCTTTTTACATCTCTCTGCAGCTTGTTCATTTAGACTAGCCGCACTAAAGCCTTCCAGTTCTTCCAGTTCTCTTCTTGCTCTTTCTAAGGCTAAGCGTCGCATTTTCATATCACACAAGGGCTGCAGGAAGTTTCCCGGTTCCCATCAAGTTCTCCAAAACTTCTGAAAAGCAAACAACACTGCGTCGAGATCTCAAAAACACGCTGATAAAGGGCTTCCTCTGGTCTCTTCAAAGGATAAACCGAACTCTGGAGCTTCATACAAGTCCTCGCAACCATCATTTCCATTCGCTCGCTTTTTCATCGGTTGTTTTGTTTCCCCCTTTTGCTAAATTTAGGGGCCATAGATCAACAACGCTCATTTGCGCTGAACGCTGACGCTTAGAAGGTTATTGCGAAGATGGCCAACACTACCGGTATTGCCGTTGGATGTGCTATTGGTATACCTACGTTCTTCGCCTTCTGTATCGCATTTTTCTTTCTGAGAAAGAACAGGAAGAGGCTTAATAGGGAAGACTTGGAGTATCAACAAAACCAGGAGATCAGAGAAATCGATCAGGACCTCTCATATGATAATATGGACCAACTGAAGGTGGATAATGCACAGCACGACTTTAGTAATGGCCTCACGAGTGAGGAATCCGACCAGGAAAGGCGAGAGAAGAGCCAAGAGGATTTGAACAATGACAACAACAGCAATGGTAATGGATCTAATAAGAAGCAGAGATACGTGCCAGCGTATAAGAAGAAGATGAGGTCTTCGATGAACAATCTCGGGAACTCTAGAAACTCGTCATTCTCAAATCTCAATCCGCCGAACGCCTTGGGGTCCTCAAATGCTTCGATCAACACTAATTCAACGAACTTGACGGACAACTTCTACACAAACGTCCCAGTACTTGATAACGATTCACAGGCAAATGAAGCATCAACGGCGAACAGTGCAGATCTGGCAAGATCGTTACAGCTTCCCACGCCTTCTTATTCTAAGAGACCACCCATGAACCGTACTTCGTCGACTTCGACGATGCATACCGAGGAGGAATACGATCTCAAGAATAACTATGATCTCGCTAATGAAGGCGAAATCCAAGAGGAAGACCAGTATGAGAATGAGTTCACGAATTATTCGGAGAACAAGAGGGCTTTCATCGAAGGTCTAAGACCAAAAGTTGATCAATGAGAAACCCCACATATTCCCTTATCTCATACCTCTCATGCACCGTGGACCTATATATTGGAGTTTAAGCTTGATTTAACTGATTTGTATATCGCATTTGGAGACATGATCTCCCTCTTATTCAAGACATTTGTATGATTTTTTTTTGTATTTACACGCTTGGGAGTATATTCTTGAATTCCACTCCAAAGGGATATGTACATGCATTCAGGGAGTCTGTTCTCTCACACAGAGAAGTCAACACTGTCATCGGCTAGCAAATCGTACTTCTCGCCGTTAACTTCCAAACTCCATTCATGGATCAAGAACTCCTCACGTCTGCTAGATCTATCAGCCACCAATCTGACAACACCCTCGTTCTTAGAACCCTTCACTGTGAAAGTGATATTCACAACACCCTTCACTTGGTTTAGCTCACCGCTGATCCATGGATAGATACTAGCGAAATCGATCTCATCTCCGAGGACTTCTCTGATGATCTTACTTCTTCTCAAGAAATGTAACGTAGTGGTGACCACAGGAGAGTTCTGCTTCTCATAGTTGAACATTAACAGTGAGGCAACACCCATGAGCACCCAGAACCCGACAAATTGCACGCGAGATCTAGTACGGTCTTTCAGAGGGTCTGGCAATTCACGGTCCACGGTCATTGGTTTCTTGCCGGTCTCTGGTTTGGCATCTGGTTTGGCATCTGGTTTGGCATCTGTTGTCTGGAAACGCACTGATCGTGCAAAAGTTGCTCTTGGTAACATGCGCAGCGGCTGTGACACACGAGCAGCCGTCAATCTGAAGGGAAGCATTTCTTTATGGGATTGGGTGATATTTTGTCGATTCTGAGTATGGTCTACTAGCGTCCTTCCAAGGACTTCGTTTTTTCCCCCTCCAGGTTTTCCACCAGGGCAACACAGCACACGGTGAGACACCAAAGGAAGCACATTGGAGAGAAGGGACAGATGGCCAGGATGGAAGAAGAGAATGATGTCGTGGTCATCCAGAAGGTCATGGATGTTGCACAGCGGCAGTTCAAAGAGCAGAATTACACGGACTGCCTCAAGTTGTTTTCAAGAGCCATAAGTTATGCAAGATCGATGGATCAAGAGACAATAGCTGAGGTGAGGAAATCATACGGGTTAAAAGAGAGGCCTTCATACCTGAAGGAGACACACATGATGCATCATCCTAAGCTTGTGTCAATGCTGGACTGTAGGGCTGCTGTGCTTGAGAAACTGAACAAGCTCGAGGATGCGTTGGAAGATGCCACCATGATGGTACGCGTCGAACCGTTCAATGCGAAAGGATACCTACGGTCAGGCAAGATTCTACAGAAGATGGAAGATATGAAGAAGGCGCTTAAGAGTTATGAGGAAGGCTTAACAATGCTCAAGGTTGGGAGGGATCAATTCAAGCTGAAGTTGAATGAATCCATGTACAAAATCTTGAAGGATCAAAAAACCATACTCAAGAATAAAATCGTTTACGATCTAGAGCAGAAGCATACTATCAAGGAGAATACTACTTTGGCTTCAGTGCTGTTTATAACGGAGACCACACAAGGGAAGGCCGCGGCAGAAGGCCCTAAAAGGAAGAAACACAAGGCTGACTCAACAGAACCACCTCAAAAGCCTCTTGATCCGTTGGACTATCTACCATTGGAGATCATACATAGGATATTGTCATTGATGCCCCTGAAATATGCATTGAGATGTCGTCAAATCTCCCGAAACTGGAACTCATTAGTACCAGAGCTGCCTCTATTCAATGATATCTGCATGTGTCCATACGTCACCGTGAAAGACGTATCCAACTGCTTTCAAGTCCTTGAACGCTCCAAGAAGGGATCCGTCCATAAGAAGATCCAAAGACTTCATATTCCATCAATGAGTGTCAATGGAGAACGTGGAATATTAAGTCAAATCCTGCAGAAGTCGAAAGTCATGATCACGGATACATTGGACTTGACCTTCATGGATATCACTATGCAAGAACTTGTGGAGTCTTTCCGACTATCTGACAACGTCAAGTCTGTCTTGAGTCATTTAAAGCATCTTAGATTGACCTGTGTCTTTGTACCGAGATACGAGGAACAACTACTAGAATATCTCCCATTCTTGCAGTCTATCACCGTTGTGCCAGCACCAACTAGGAAGGCTTCAGCGCTACCTAAATCATACACAGCATCTGCATCAATATACCCAGAGCTCAGAGATCTCACCATCATTGGCGACTTGAAGAAGAGGTACCCATCTGTTCCGTTTGAACACTTCTTTACGACAACAGCGTCTGGCCAACTCCCAAATTTACGCTCTCTAGTCGTCGTTGGCTATGATTTCTCCAAACTGAACTCTATGAATGGAACTTTTAACTTCCTTCAGAGCTTCCCAGAGCTACACACATTGGTATTTGAGAATAACAGATCACTTGCATTGAGCACGCTGCTGAAGTCCCATGACGTTGTGCGGCTATCTAAATTGACGAAGTTTGTGTTCCGTGAACCAGAAGTGAGAAATATCGAAGGATTGCAAGTATATGAACTCGATTACTTGCGTAACATTTTTGGCCATCTACAGGTCTTGGATCTCACTGGGAGCAGTATATCGTACCCAGGGTTGATCAAGCTGTTGTCAGTTTGTGGAGGGAGCCTCAAACATCTATCGATTGGTTTCTGTTCTAATATTGTCTTCAAGAGAGGAAGATTCACAAGGGATGAATTACTTGGTCAGTACTTCAATTTTGACAGCGTGGCTAAACTGTGTCCAAACTTGGAATCTTTCTATCTGAATCAGTCTATGGAATTTGGAGACTATTCATTAACAGAGATGACGCAAGCAATCACTTTGAAGAACGGATTTCCGAAATTGAGGCTATTGGATCTCTCTTTCAACAATTTGAGTGGATATAAGATCTTGGAATTGGTGAAGGCAAAGAAGTTGCATAATTTGATCCTTCATGGCGTCAACATCCAACCAGAGACCATCAAGGTGATAGAGAAAGTTTACTGTAAACGTCTTGAAAGCAGATTGGATAAGAAATACTGGAGGGAGTACGGTATAAATAGCTGGAATCCATTTTAAGGAACGAATCATGAATTATTCTATCATTTCAATGAAGGCTTGACCTTTAGTGAGTTAGGCTTCGAAACTTTGAAGAGATTGGTCTTCTTGAATTGAGCTGCTGGTTTCTTGATACCTCCTAGAGAGATCCTGATTGGTTGGTCAACCCTCTCCACTGGCTCTTCATCGTCCTCCTTCTCTTCAGTATTAGGCTCTTGCTGGCCTCTTTTGATCTGCTGTTCCAATAGCTTTGCGCTCAGTGCCTCGTCATTCTTTTCTGCTTCTGTCTTCTGTTTCAGCATTGCCTTTCTCATCACTTCATCACCTGAGTTGTTGATGTAGGAAATATCGATACCATTGAGACTCTGGTCAGTCTCGTCAGTGATCTTTGCATTTATAATACCCTGGCGACTCATATCTTGGATGAACTGTGATAAGGAAGACCATCTGGTCGCAGTTAAATGGACATGATCTTTCTGTTGGATCAGCTGGTTGTAGAATCTATTGGCGTTGATACTCTTCTCGCCGTGGTAGTTCCTAAGCTGCGAGATGAAGTTATCCTGGAATTTCTTAGAGAAGTTATCGATTTCACGTTTCCCTATACTTGAGATTTTCTTGATGTGTGATTCGCTTCGTATGTGGCACTTGAACCCATTATCGTCTCTGCATTGCTTCTCGCATACCTGGCAGTACCACTTCAACTTCTGCAGCCCTTTCATCTTCATCTGCTTCGCGAGGTACTTTGGTGTACCGAACTCTGCCTTGCCCATCTTTGCTTGCGTTTCTTTCTTCTTTCTTCGTTGTTCTTCTATGAGTTCAAAAGTTGAGATAGATTTTTATGTCAAAAAAAAAAGACACTTCTCCTGCATGAAGAAACTCCGGTCAAAGGACGTTGCTACTCACTGAAAACAATCACCTCTGATCATGTTCACATTTAGTAGACTGCTCAGGTCACTAAGACCGCAAAGGGAAGTGGCCAGTGCTTTTGGTCAATTTTACAACCCAAACAGCCAGAAATTCTTTGCTAAGAACTCCACGCGTCTCTACGCCACCTATAGACGGTTCAACAACGAAGTCACATCTTCAAACCCACTGCAGGACATTCACCTCAGAAAAGTCATTATTGGTATAACTGGTGTCGGTAGCATCATCTACTTCACACATTTGGAAGAGGCGCCAGTCACTGGCAGAAGACGCTTCATTTGGACTTCTGAGAAGATGGAGAGATGGATCGGTGATCGCTCTTACCGTGAGCTGTTGAATGAATACCGTCGGAATATCCTCCCTGAGAATCATCCACAGACAGTAAGAGCTAGGAGGGTATTTAAGAAGATCTTGGAAGCGAGCCCTGTTGATGAGGCTACCTTGGATTGGAAAGTGCATGTGATTAACGATCCACAGGCACCGCCAAACGCCTTTGTGCTCCCAGGCGGTAAAGTGTTTGTCTTCAGTTCCATTCTCCCAGTCTGCTCCAACGATGATGGTCTTGCCACTGTTCTCTCGCATGAGTTTGCACATCAGCTGGCAAGACATACCGGTGAGAACATCTCTGCTGCCCCAATCTACGGTCTCATCTCCATCGCACTGTATACAATCACAGGTGCAGACTTCTTCAATAGTCTTATCATGAATACAGTGTTCAAGATGCCAGCGTCGAGAGAGATGGAGACGGAGGCTGATTACATTGGTCTCATGCTCATGTCCAAGGCCTGTTATGACCCAAGAGAGGCTCCTAAACTATGGAACAGAATGTCCAACTGGGAGAAAAGCACCGTGGTGACCAGAATGCCAGAGATGCTATCTACACACCCGGCATCTGAGAGAAGAATCCAAAATATGAATAAGTGGCTGCCAGAGGCATTTGATGCCCGTGAGGCATCCCATTGTGGTCAATATTCCGACTTTTTGGGTCTGAGAGGCGAGATTTGGTAGATTACGTTTAGCACATTGATTATACTATTACAACGCTGTATATATGCTCATGATATTGGTAGAAGTCTGCTTAATCTTTGCACTTTTGACGGCTTCAGTGTGCGGTCCGCAACGCTGCGCTCGGAGAAATTTCCGAACGGGGAAACAAAAATATCAAAACTATAAGGGCCCTTTACGTGGTTCCGCTCGAAGTCCTAGCAGAACAACAAAGCAGTGGCTGTAGAGGGCCTGGGATACAGCTCATATCGACTGATATTGTTGTTTTGATAATTATAACTTTGAACCACATCCAGAAGCTATGACAGATAAGAGGAAAATGGTCCAGATTAATCCCTTGGATATCACTGAGTCACTAGGGTATACCACTTTCAGAAGAGATTCGCGGAAACCGTGGACCAAAGAAGAGGACCTGACTCTGAGAGACCTTGTTAATGAGAAGCTATTGGAGCTTGGCTATCCACAGGGCATTGATTCTTTGAAAGAGACGGAATGGCATCTTCATTCGATGGATTTGCCGCAAAGAATCGACTGGGAAGATATCAGTAAGAGGCTCCAGACGAGAAAGTCCAAAGATTGTCGAAAGAGATGGATGAACTCATTAGACCCAAACTTGCGAAAGGGAAAATGGACTGCTGAAGAAGATCAGAAGCTGATAGATGCATTTGCCAAACATGGGTCATCATGGCAAAGGATATCGTTGGAAATTCCTGGGAGAACAGATGATCAGTGTGCCAAGCGTTATATCGAGGTGCTGGATCCAAATACAAAAGATAGATTGAGGCCATGGACTGAAGAGGAGGACCTTAGTCTGATTAAGAAAGTGAAGGCATATGGTACGAAATGGAGAACTATTTCATTAGAGATGGAGAGCCGACCAAGTTTGACATGCAGAAACAGATGGAGAAAAATCGTCACTGATGTTGTGAGGGGTAAGACGAGTCCTGAGATCAAGAAGGAAATAGATAGTATTCAAGGGGGTCTTTCGAAACTGGAGGAGATCAGTGAAACTTTGAAGAATGAACAGAAAGATGATGAGAATGAGCCACTGGATGAAGTAGTACCAGCAAGAGCACCCATTCAACAGCTGCATCCGAGAAAGGCGAGACATAATAATGATGGCCGTGCTACACTTGGTGGGTCTGGTCTTCCATTTGGTAACCCAGGGATGGCTGAAGCACCGAAACCAACATCTACGGAGATGGATTGGAAGTTCACATTGAAGGACTCGTCAGGGTTATCACTATCGAGCGGTGTTATCGCCACCACTGAGCTTGCACAACAGCTCATCGAAGCTGTTAAACAGAATGATCTGAAGATCTCTCTCCATCAACATATCCATCACCATTATTCTTCAACCGGTGCTGGGAAGGGTCAATCACCAGAGGATTCTGCATCTAACCTGTCAGGCCACAACCAAGCAGATGATCTGATCACGCCGAATAGATATAACCATTTCAACTATCTTCCTGCCATGGCTCAGCCGCAACTCGAGAGTTCCAATCTCGGTTCAAAAGAGAGTGATTTGAGCAGGCTGTTGAACCCCAATAATCAACAGAATCATCAGAATGAACAACATCAGAGCCAACGTCAGCATCAACAAAGTCATCACCCGTCACAGCATCAGTCACAGCATCAGCCACAGCATCAGTCACAGCGCTCACAACAGTATCAACATCAAGGAAAGAAGAGAAGAATGTCTGGTTCAAGCAACGGCAGCCGTAAAAAAGACCGCCGTTATTCCAACGAGAAGCGCAGACAGAGCGAGACTTTCTTATACGATGAACTCGATGGTGAGGTGGACTTTTGGGAGAAGATGGGAACGCTGTCGCAAATTGTTAACAGTGGTGTGAACAATGAAAACAAAGTGTCCTATCGTCACCAGCACGGTCATAACAGCAGTATGCATAACGATGAACACTTCAATATAATGTACGGCGTATTTGCCGAAGAAGACGGAGAGCAAGATATTGAGGAGCTCGAGGAGGAGCTGAGAGGGATCGCTGGTATCTTACCATTCAACCCATCATAGCGGGACTACACTATTGGTATATGTGTCTTACGAACAACTTAATTGCGAAATGAAATATTGGCCCTATTGCGTAGTATAGAAATAAGTAGAGAGATGGGTTGGGAATATCTGTGCTGTGTTGTTTTTGTGGTTGTGTTTAATGATTTGCCTCCCTAGGGGGGGGGATCACTTTCTGACAAAGTATTGAGATGCGTTCATGAAACCGACACTGGTGTCATAGACGTACTCGCCAGCATCAAGGTACTTCTGAAAGTATCCTTGGATCTCTGCACTCTCCACAATCTCCTTCTTTGGCGTAAGGCCGGTATTTCTCTTGATGCCTGCCAATGCAGTTGAGATAAGTAGAAGATCAAACGAATAGTGGACCGCTTTTCCGAACTATTGGTGTTAGTCAGTTCTCGTCCCTGCAATGATCCATCTAAGCGACTTACAACTGTCATTGATGTCTGCGTTGTTGTATTTCCTTGTATTTCTGTTTTGGTGTTGATGTAGGTCTGTTGATGATTTCGTGGTTATCTGAAATCACTTCATGCTGAAAATTTCAACGAGCAAAACAAAAGGGGCAGGGGGCATCAATTGGGGGTCTGTACTTCGTAGTATTCAACTAAATACCTTGATCCATATAGATGGTACTTTTAACCAGAGTCTAGAATTGCCACGTTTTCCTGCAACCGACACAGCCCTCACTAAAATCGCTCGCTTTGTTTCTGTCTCGCTCACAGCCGCTGGCCATTTTTGGCTCCCCCATCGGTGTTCGGGTTCAACAAACAAAGAAGGGCAGAGCCACAATAACTATCAGGAACAGGCATAGGGCGGTTAACGCAGGAAGCGCGGCAGAGAGAAGTGGACGCTGCGAGTAAAGCTGCCCATCTCACACGAAATTGAAAACCCTCTCAGAACAGCTATCGCCCATAGTGAAGTTTGCCTGCTCGACACCATCTCCGACACTCCCCATTGCGATGAACAAGACGACAACATCCAATGGGCCTGTGAAACCCTGGAGAAAGCTGCTCATGCTTTGGGTGTCACTGGGAGTATTCCTGTCCCTCGCTATTCTCTACGCTGCTACGCAGTCCCCCGTTGGTGCTGATTCTCCTGAATGCAGGTCCATCTACATGTTTCCCTCGTATGCCAGGATCAAAGGCTTCGACACTACACACACGAAGTTTGCAGTGAAGTACAGCTTGTTCCTCTATAGAGAACAGGGTAAGGACAGAGTTCCTGATGAAGGCTACGAAGAACATCTGCTCGACGGGATTCCTGTGCTCTTCATCCCAGGAAATGCTGGTTCTTTCAAACAAGTGAGGTCCATAGCATCAGAGGTATCTACTATCTTTTATGGAAAAAAAGATGACCAAGAGTATAAGGGCAAGAATTTTGATTTCTTTGCTGCTCACTTCAATGAGGATTTCACGGCGTTCCATGGACGCACGATGCTCGATCAATCAGAGTACTTGAATGATGCTATAAGGTTCATCCTCTCCCTTTATTCAACTCAACCGAACCCACCGAAGTCTGTGATACTGCTTGGTCATTCCATGGGTGGTGTTGTCGCTCGTGTAATGTTGACTTTGCCTAACTATATGGAGGATTCTGTGAATACGATCATTACACTGGCTGCACCGCACGCTGCGGCTCCAGCAACGTTCGATGGTGATATCATCAGACTTTATGCCGCTACAGATGAATTCTGGAGAACTGGACTATTTGGTTCTGACATCGAGTCATTGGCTCATAAGAGACTTCAGGATGTGAGCATTATCTCCGTCACTGGTGGCCTGTCTGATACGATTCTCCCCGCTGATTACACTACTATGAAAGGACTAATTCCAGAAACTCATGGATTCACTGTTTATACAACCGGTATCCCACGTGTGTGGACTCCTATTGATCATCTCGCCATCGTTTGGTGTGATCAATTGAGAAGGATTATCGGGTCTACATTATTCAAAGTCGTGGATCCGTCAAGTTCGACGAGAACAAAATCACTTCAAGAGAGAATGTCAATTTTCCGTCAAAGTCTTCTTTCTGGTTTTGAAGAGGATCAGACCCACGAACTTGGATGGGCCGGCCATAAACCCTTGAGATTAAAGTTGAAGAAAGAACAGATCCTTCTTGAGAAGAAATCATATACCCTGCAAGGATCCGACTCGAAATTCCATCTCATACCCATCTTTGATACAGTGAATCCAACGTTCTCGATGTTGTCTACAAATTTACCGCAAATTTATGACACTGACTCTTTACACTCTTCACTTCTCTTGTGTAAGGAGTACCCAGGTTTCACACCAGGTCAGAAATCTCTGATAAATCTTGGATCTGACGAACCAGGCGTCGAAAAAAGTGATTTTGAATGCATCGACGTCTCATCTGATGTCTATCCAGTTCCAAATTCGATTAAGCCTGGTTATGAGCTGAAGGACTCATCATACGGTGGTGCACAATCTCCACTATACTCTATGAAATTAGCACCATCAAAACTTCAGAACTATTCTTATGTGGTCTATCATACTGCTAAGAATGCATCTTACGATGACTTCACTAGATTCTCTTTGAACTCCACAAAAGACCTCATAGTGGAATCATCATTATCAGGCATGCTTTTTGGATCATCATTGACAATCTCCAACATATCAAGGCCATTAATCACCAAGATAACATACAAGGGTATCTGGAGTAGTCTTCTCAGTTATCGACTCAAAGTTGATATCCATTCTCCAAATACGAGGTTTCAACCTTTTCTGAGACAATACATCAAGGACCCAATTGAAACAAAATGGCACTTGCAACTATCGGAGGCGAAACACATATCTTTCCACAGTGTTGCACCATATACAACTTTTGAGCCTGGCCAAGGTGACCTGAAAATTGAACTTTGGACCCCAGAAAACTCGTCTGATGCCACCATTTCACTCAAGGTGGACATAATAAAGAGCTTGAAGTTGCTTGTGATGCGCTACAGATTGGCAATTGCTTCAATTCCCGTGTTCGTGATAACGCTGATAATGATCCTACAGTTCCGAAAGTATTTCGAAACTGGAGTCTTCCCAAGCTTTGATGAGGGTATGAGGTTGCTTTGTGACAACTCAATCCTTGTTGTACTTTTATTCATACTCTTGACCCCCTTGGCTTCTACTCCGCTTGTGAGTACAATCTTGTATAAGCTGGGCCCATTGACACTATCCCGTCCGGATGCTTCAAGCGGGCTACGCTTGAACCAATTCTTCCTTGGACTGGAAGAGAACTACCTATGGGTCTTAGGCCCAACTTTTTTTGCTATTTCTTTCGCACTAGTGGATGTCATGCTATGGACTATGAAACTCATCCTGTTTGTATCACCATACGTGATATATTTGATCAGAAAACTTGCAATTAGAGGAAACCTTTCGAACTTGCCATTGGTGAGAACTATCCGTGAATGGAATTCGAACACCATGCAACAGAACAGACGCTTCTTTGGATCAATCATATTACTTGTATTTGTCATGATTTACATTCCATATCAGTTTGCATACGCCGTTTGTTGCCTTGTTCAAGCCGTGACGACAATCAGAACCAGCATTCCTTCTAATCAGAATCACAAGGAGAAGATTGATCTTCGAAAAGTGAGCACTGCTAATTTCAACCTCACAATCATGATGCTTATGATCTGGATCATGCCAATCAACATTCCGGTTCTTGTTGTGTTTTTCCACAATGTGGCTGTGAGATGGGAGACACCATTCACATCTCATCATAACATTCTTGCCATCTTGCCTATAATTCTTCTTGTTGGACGCAATGTTCAAGGAAATTGTCTACCACAGACCCAAGGGTTATTACAAAGAAAAATCACTGGATTCATCTTATCATATTTTGCATTCTTCACGCTAATCTACGGTCTGAGACACCTCTACTGGCTACACTACTTGCTCAACATCTTTGCAGCCTGGCTATTTATTCTTTCATTTCCTAGCCGCATTTCATGAACTGTTCTATTATAAACGCCTAATACAATTAGTATCCAACGTTACTGTAGAAAGAAAATAAAGAGGGAGGTGTATTAGAAGAAGGTAGTAGACAGACAGAGAAACTGAGAAACAAACAACAAGTCAGAACGATTATTGGGGATTAATCTTATGTGTGGTTCTAGCGACGAAGCCTGAATCATATTCGAGGTCCTCATCTGCACCCATCCAGTATCTTTTTGCCTCTTCTTCTGCTGCTGTTGATGGGGTATACAGACTCTTGTCAGTATCAAATCCATGTCTATGAGGCGTAGTATCAACTTTCGTAGCAGCGGTACCTGGTTCAGAGAAGTAACTTGAGCCCTTCCCAGATGGTTGATAGAAGTGATATCCTGAAGAAGTTGGAGTTGGTGAATTGTTGGCACTAGATGCCCACATGGAAGATAATGGCAAGGACAAAGTGACAATTAAAGTGGCGATGGACAGGAATGCAATCTTCGACAAGCTGTTCACAGCATAGGAGATGATCAACAAAATGGATGGAATGATCAAGGTTTGTGTGGACATGATCAACAAGATGTGGAAACCGTCAAATTGCTTCAAGCCCATGTATCTTCTAGACCTCACGGCACGGATCAGCTTATATATAAGCATGGCACTCATGAGGTTAATTGAAGATGCAAAGAGAATAGGCTGTGCATTCAATGCTCCTGAAGCGTAGGATTGGGTTGGGTCATCGAAGGTCGTGATCACAGATTGGACAGTGTTGTAGAAAGTGAGACCTACGACTGAAAGACCGACGAAGAATGAGAGTGAGACCATAGCACGACCGAGCCATTTGGTATCTGGACCTTGGAAGATAGTACGCACTTGAAAGATCATAGAAACCTCAATAGCGATGATCAAGAACAACTGAAAGAAGCTCGTAGCGGCATAAATGTTCAAGTCGTGTTGAAATATCAGCTCTGGAAAGCCAGTGAAACTGAAGCCAACTGAAGCGAATGAACCAAACAAGTAGCACATGTATAAAGAGGATTGGATGATGACAAGCACAAGACAGATTTGATTTAAGATGAATACCGGAGTCTTTCTGTTCTTGGATACAAGCAAGAGGATGATGGCTGCAATAGCAGCGGCACCTATTCTAACACCAAAGATGATGCTGTTCTTGATGATGATGTGCACATAGGAATCGATCTCTTCAAAAGTTGTTTCAACTGGTCCAGCGACCGTAGTGTAGTTGAGAAGCTGAGTGAGCGGGTTGAAATCTCCTGGAAGATCAAATTGGCCAAGTTCAGCCATAGCGAGTTGATATTCAGTGAGTGCGAAAGCGTTCAAGAGTGAGAGAAGGAGGATGAAGAACAAGAAGAAGGATGTTACCTGCCTTTATATTGAGATCAGTTTCAGAGATTCCTGCTCTTTCTCAATTGGGAAAATACAATAGAGATCTCATCCACAGATTTTGTCCTCATAATGTGTTAGTTATGCAATAAATTTGTCTAGTTTGGGGTATGTTGTAAATTGGATGAAACACTTCTGTATTTCCTCTTTGGGACACGACAATAGGGGAAGGATCCACACACATTCAATATCCTCAAAAACACAGAGATTTGTGGTAAATGGTCACTGGTGGTTCTAGATTCCGCTAGAGATAGATCAGAATGAGTGATTTTCTGGGTTGAAGGCCTGCTGAAACTTAAAAGGGTTCAAAGAGCTGGTACAGGTCATGTCTTCATGAAAAAGGGGCAGGGGTGAAGTGAAAAAAGCGCCAACCGCTAGAACCAGAAAGAGTGAACTATGTATGACCCGAGAGGCGCTCTGTGAGCATCATTACCAGTTCATTATTGTAATGTAACATATTGAATAATTGGATATCCTACCTTGTCGATCGATGCATTTGTGTCTCTTGTTTTTATGTGTCTGTGGAGCGATCTGAAAAATCCGACTGCTTCTTGATCAATACGAGGGTGCGCGTGATCTCATCGAAAAGGACCCCTCACCCTTTTGTGCCACTGTCTCGATTATGTTTTAGACTCTGTTACATCACCAAAAAAAAACATGTGACACTGACGTGTCTGAGACAAGCAAGGATGTTGGGATTGCTATGGTTGTATATCTAGAGGCAGATCGTGCGGGTATAAGGGAATTACCTGGATCGTGATGAGTTTAGGGTACACTTCCTCTGTCGCGATTCGCAAGTCCGCAGCGCAGGAGCAATCTCTGGAATAAAGGATCTAAATTCACTTCAAAGTTCATGATGCGAAATGCGAGAAAAGAGCAGATGAGATTGAACATACCGCACTTTGATCTTTCACTACCAGATGGATTCTAGAACATTGGAGAAGTCCAAAGGGACTGTGATTGAGCCCGCTTACCAAAGCGGCCTTTCCCGCTACCCCCACAGAAATCGTTTCAATTTGTGTAGGGATCGTCGGGTTCTCCGTTGTCGGTTTTTGGAACTGACACAAAACGAAGGTGGGACACTCGGAGGTCTAAAGTGTTAAATGACTCACGAAGTTGACTTAGAGTGTTCTGTTCTACTATATGACTAAAGTTCTAAATACAACACTAGTTAAAATAGGAACATATAATCATTAGACAAACCCAAATTCCTCACCCGCCAGCCCGTAAACCTTTTCCTTTTCGTAGTCTTGATAGAAGACCAATATGTATATATAGCCTTGTTTTCTTTTGTGTGTGAATATATCTCGTTAGAACTGTCTGATATCAACCATATCAGCAAAGCTCACGCTCTTTTTGAACTTATTATCTTTGTGCAAACCCGTACTAGATCGTCTAACTGCCTCCAATCCGAATGGGCCATGAGAATAGCACTGTTTCAATATTGGCTTCACGGATTCCTTCGTTATGGTATACTCCTCATCTTCCTCATCGCTCGAGTCACTGTAGAACGGTGAGCTATCCATCGTACTAGTACTCGATATGCTGGATATGCTATCATGGCGCTGAACAGATGTATATGATGCTGACTCAGTCGAGCTCAAATCCACAGACTTGTCAAACCCGAAGTTCTCCTCGCCATGGCGGACCTTCACCAACGGACCATATAGCCAGGTGATATCACACTCCTTGTACCAGTCAACAGTATCAGGAGATATCTCTCCTAGGTTATATTTCAACTTTGTCCACTTCCTCCAACTCATATTCTCCAATCTTGCAACGTCTGTGCTGTGAGGAATGAAACATCTGTTGACACGTGAGTTGTGTACAAGCTTCCAGCAGTTGTGTAGTTCGATCTCGCTGAAATCAAACTGGAAGTAGTCAATAGCAGAGAAGTCCGTTATTATACGGTTAGTGCACGAGGAGTTCTTTGTTGTACTCTTCAGCACGACGTTGTACTGGTCGTCGTATGAATATGTCATGCTCTATTCGCCTAGGAATGTGTTGTATGATGCTATATGAGATGGAGACGAGCAAGTGGCGAAAAAAAACAGGAGCGCTCACCGTTTTTATAAACTTCCTTCCCCCCATACATGTGCCGGTCATCAACTTTGTTCATCAGTGAGCTGAGGTTTTTCCGGAGCTGCATGAAGCTGCAGTGAAGGTTTTCCCGGGGAGGGTGTTCCTCCCACAGAGTTCACCAGAGAACGTCCTGAGAGTTTGGCTTTTGAGTGTTGCTACATCGGACTGCTGTAACATTAGAGTGTGATAGGATACAGAGCGCACCTGTTATGACATATATGAAATAAATGACATATGTCGCCTAGATCCAACCAACGAAAGGTAGCCAGGTCGCCTATTTTCCTTCTCCACAGAGCACCGCGCTATTTCCCTTCCCACAGCAACTACTTGCCCGCAGGTGATGCGGAAATGATTTTCGTCCTCGTATGGCTCCAAAATCCGACCTGGATCAATTTCTGGGGGGGTATACAAACCATCAGGATCCGGTGGCCCCACCTAGCCCCACCTTAATCTAGCCTCAGCTTTCATGAGGTCTAATCACGCTTACCGTGGCCACTGCCCACGCTTCCGCTTCCATCACCAAGGACACCCGGCACGTGAAGATAATTTAGTCTGTAGTTTCAAGATTGTTGGCGGTGTACGCTTCGCTGATAGCTAATCGCTCCGTTACACGCCCGCCGGTATGGACCGTGAGTCGCTGAAAACATTGTTTCAATTCTTTTCGGATTACGTGTAGAGAACCAACCAATCTGGTTCGCACCCACCATGTATCCGGAAACCGTTGTTCAAAAAATGGTGAGACTCATCTCTACACCGCTCAGGTGAGGGAAGATTCAGCCCTTTACGGCATGTATGACATCAGTGCCCAGGAGCTTTGTCCAGGGCACATGTAGAAACCCATGAACTACACCAGTCTATGTAAGCCATGTATGCAACCTTCTTCTGATTTGCTCGATCTACAAAGTGCCCCACCCCACTGTCCAGATGGGGATGGCACTTTTAGTCCGATATGCATGGAATGATGTAAAAGGCAAGTCACGACACTCGCTTGATATCTCTCCCATGGATCTCAGCGGTGCTTGCCATGATATCTACCGATCAGTCACTCTCGACTCTCTGATTCTTTGATGTCTTCATCTTTCAGTACTCGAATAAAAGCATTGCGTTGGATAAGAGAGGAGGTGATAAAGTGTCCTCCGTCACCAGATTCCGTCCCAAACCCTTTCTACCTTTATGTCTCAATGAGGGGGCGGGGCGGATTCTTCGGTACTTCTATGGCTGTTTCTTCTTGATAGCCCAAGCTATTCAAACTTCTACACGGAGTACGGTGTAATGACCTTGCTCCTCAAACTTTACTTCAAGCTCGTGACTAAAATCTTCAGCAGAGTTCGATTTGTTCACTCGCATTTGTAACTTTCTTGGCTCCTCATCGATGGGAATCTAGAAGGAAGAGACCTACTAAAAACGTTCGGGCACGCTCTCAGAAGTTCGTGGCCCGCGCTAGGGGAAATTATTGCCGCTCTTGCCCGCCCGTACTGAAAGTTTCCCCAGTCCCATTTTTACCCTAGAAACAGAGAAAAAACTTTTCCAGCGGACGCAGCGCTGGGGCTAGAAAAAATTTCACTTTTTTCAGTTCTTTTCACCTCCTTCAACTCTCATAGCTTCATCCATTACTAACATCAACAGTCGTCATGTCTCACAGAAAGTACGAAGCACCACGTCACGGTCATTTGGGTTTCCTCCCAAGAAAGAGAGCTGCCTCCATCAGAGGTAGAGTGAAAGCTTTCCCAAAGGACGACAAGTCTAAGCCAGTTCACTTAACTGCCTTCTTAGGTTACAAGGCTGGTATGACCACCATTGTCCGTGACTTGGACCGTCCAGGTTCCAAGATGCACAAGCGTGAGGTTGTCGAGGCTGTCTCCGTCGTCGACACTCCACCAGTTGTCATTGTCGGTGTCGTTGGTTACGTCGAGACCCCAAGAGGTTTGAGATCCTTGACCACCGTCTGGGCCGAGCACTTGTCTGACGAGATCAAGAGAAGATTCTACAAGAACTGGTACAAGTCTAAGAAGAAAGCCTTCTCCAAGTACTCTGCTAAGTACGCTTCCGGTGAACAAATTGACCGTGAGTTGGCTAGAATCACCAAGTACGCTTCTGTTGTCAGAGTTTTGGTTCACACCCAAGTCAAGAAGACTCCATTGGTTCAAAAGAAGGCCCACTTGGCCGAGATCCAAATCAACGGTGGTTCCATCGCTGACAAGGTGAACTGGGCTAAGGAGCACTTTGAGAAGACCGTTGCTGTTGACTCTGTCATTGAGCAGAACGAGAACATCGATGTTATCGCTGTCACCAAGGGTCACGGTTTCGAGGGTGTTACCCACAGATGGGGTACCAAGAAATTGCCACGTAAGACTCACAGAGGTTTGCGTAAGGTTGCCTGTATTGGTGCTTGGCATCCGGCCCACGTCCAATGGACTGTTGCCCGTGCTGGTCAAAGAGGTTTCCACTCCAGAACCTCTATCAACCACAAGGTTTACAGAGTTGGTAAGGGTGACGACGAGGCTAACGCTGCCACCGAGTTCGACCGTACCAAGAAGACCATCACTCCATTGGGTGGTTTCGTCAGATACGGTGAGGTCAAGAACGACTTCGTCATTCTTAAGGGTTCTATTCCAGGTCCAAGAAAGAGAATTGTCACTTTGAGAAAGTCCTTGTACACTCAAACCTCCAGAAGAGCTTTGGAGCAAGTCAACTTGAAGTGGATCGACACCGCCTCCAAGTTCGGTAAGGGTAGATTCCAAACCAAGGCTGAGAAGGCTGCTTTCTTGGGTACCTTGAAGAAGGACATCTAAATGGGTTGTTGAATCATCAAACTCTATTTAGCTGCTTGTTGAGAATGAATCGTTGAATTTTTGCGGAACTGTTTATACTTGTTACTCTGAATGTTGAATGGTTGTTCTGTTCTCTATTTCATCTTGTAGACCGTTGAGGTCCTTCACAGTTTGGGGTTGGAGGTATATAACGGCATGTGTATAGCAGTTTTTTTCCCACTTCGCGTAACAGCAGGCTGGTAATACAAGAATGAATAATAGTCATCGAAGAACTACACAATCAGTACTAGAAGCAAGAACCTGCTATACTTTAACTATATGTGAAAAATCAAAGCCCCAAATTTGACATTAACGAAACCAGCATTAACAAGATTGAAAAACAACATTAGACAGAAATCCTATAACTCACACACTTCGACGAATCATCTTCATCAACGCCCTTCTAGCATCAAAGTTCATGCTTTCATCTTCAAAAAAATCATTCTCGTTCAAAGCACCTTCACTGCCATCTTCTTCAGAGAATGTACCAAACTGCTGTTGAATTGGTGTTGAAACATCAAACCCTAAATGATCATCAATCTCACTGAAGAATGAATCACTAGTTACTCTAGATGGCTCGATAAACATCGATAACTCTTGATTAGTGATCTGTTTGAATGTAGACAAAGGATTTTGCGTCTGCGATGAGCCCAAGCTGGCCATCGAATGATGCCTAGTGATCTTTGATGATGACGATGACGATGATGATTTGGACGTCTGATTACCAGTGAATATCTTTGTGATCCTGGCTTGACCATTCTCATCTATGCTCATGCTCAGCCTATACTGTTCAAACATCTTGACTGGTGATGTTGTTGTAGTCTTTGGTGATGGATCTCTAGATCTCAAATCTGGTGAGTTGGACGGATTCACCGGCAGCTCAGTCATTTTCTTGAAATTGATATCGCTCGCCTTGCTGTCATCAGAAATTTCCATTGGTTTAACTTGGAACTTTACAGGACTCGATCCCACGATTGTTGTTCCTGGAGATGATTGGCTGACGTAATAGCCCTGATAAAGAGGAGAGGACTGCATTATGGAAGAGAAGCATGAAGAGCTCGGTGTCACTGGTGATGAGGAAAGTGGGAATGACTGTTTAACAACTTTCTTGCTCTTCTGCGATGTTCTCAGCTCTGCGGGCAGCCTGTTCTTGTTAATTTCGTTGATCTTCGATGATGTGATCGGAGATGACAGAAGGAGTAGGGGATTCACAGAATCTGCTTTTGGTTCTGTGGTTTCACCACTTGTGAGGGACTGAATGTTCTTCTGTGTGTGGAGCGAGATTGTATTAGGCGTCATGCGATAGAAGCTATTCTTCTTGGATCTTGTAGACTTGCCGGAATTGCTTAATCCATCCAATTTCATCAGCGTACCTCCCTTTGGAGAAGGGTTCACAGTTCTTCTCTGAACAGGAGAATCTTCGGAGGATTTGGCAGATCTCAACGGAGAGATTCTCATAACTGGAGCGCTGGCCCTTGGTGTACCTTGCTTCAGCACAGCAGCTGACAAGTTTGCAGCCGGACTCACCCCATTGGAACCCTCAGGACACTTAGGAGGTCTTCCACGACGGCGCTTTGCTGGTGGTGTTGTGGATGGTAGTTCGTGCATTCTAGAAGGGGTCATATTCTCAGCAACAAACATGTTAACGCTGGAGATAGTTAGTATCGTGGTTGATGTTGGAGCACTCCATCTTCGGTAGGGAGAAGAAAGCATCAAGACACTTACGTCTCAGAGTCAACTATAGAGCCACAGATGAGGGAATTCATAAAAACTGATAATACTCAGTGAGTCTCAAACTCAAGATAATGGATAAAGGGAAGATCTCAGAAATCGATGGAGAAGGGGGTGAATAGTCAGTGGGATATGTGCTCACTTCTTCCTTGGACAATGGCAGACGTCACTCAATTGATTTGATACTGATATGATTGCAATCCACACGAGTCTGCTGGTCAAAAAAAATAAACAGCTTCAGCTCTAAGGTTAGGGGATCTGATAGAAAATTCCACTTCCAGTTTAATTTGCTGCATAACTGGGCAAGTAACACGCTGAAAAAAAAGCAGACGCGGTAGGAGCAGTATATTTTCCTAATCGGGAAGTATAAGTGGCGTCGTTGAACGCGTCCATTTACTCCTTTGAGACCTCGGAAAGCCTGGCATATAAGATGGTGCATTTTGAGTGATGGCCAGAAGGTAACATGAGATATTGCGAAGAAGCGGTGCGTTTAGCCTATGCATTTCGAATTCTCCTCTGGTGCAACTTCTTCAGTCCCGAATCACAGCTTTGCTTTAAACTACAGAAAAGCAAGAACCCTCTCTCCGCATTGAATTTTCACGAAAACAAAGCCTCAAATGATAAAATTAAAGGAGTGTGAAGGACAACGCGGTATTGGTCTTCTAGAGATCGCTCTTCAAAAGCTCAATCTCTAAATTTGCAAAATTAGCACGGTTGAAATCCATAAATTGGGAATCCTTAAAAGTTGACCGTTTTTTTCTTAACAAAGGGTACACTGTACGATTTTTTTTACACATAAATCGGATTGAATCAAAATTCAATCGCCTACTAATATTTAGGAGTTTTGACATCATACGCGTTAAGGTTTCAAAACCTCTTCGAAGAACCAAAACATTTGTCTCGCAGATCTCACATCATAATTGTTCCATCTTAACTCGCGATAGCCATAGCGTGTTTGGGGTTAGCAACGAGGCATGAGTGAGTGTTCAAATCAGAACGAGATAAATACACAATATTGTCACAGTTTAGCTACAATGAAGACTCTGAGAGGGAGACAAAAAAGTTTCGATGGGCACAACAGTCGGAGAGCATCCTGGACTCAAGAAGAAGAGGAAACCGCAAACGAGAAAGCCGACAAACTAGATGCATCCCCCTCTAGATAGTTCTCAGTTCCAGAAAAATCTCCATCGTTGCAACATAGCCTCCAATGCTCTCAGTGACTTCTTTAAACGACCACTGGGGTTCATAATCAATAGTAACATCAATACATTATAAATCAAAAAGTCCACAACCGCACATAGTCAAAGTCATTCATCAATATCACAAGGATATCTAGCAACGCCACAAAAACAGACCTTCCCCATCAATCCGGAAATTAAGAATAGAAGAGGAATCCCTTCCCAAGAATGAATCCTAGCGATGCCAGGGCCACAGCAATAGGGACCAATGGTCTTCATCTGGGCAGCATTGAGACAACAACCAATGGCTTTCAAAAACCCAGCGATATTTCATGTTTACGACCCATTTGCGGAAGAATCCCTGGAAGAATAGAATAAAAAGGAGGAGTATAATCAGACAAAAAGGAACACTTCAATGATATTATCATAGCACAATTTTAGTAAATCAAACACATGGTTTCATGCAAATAAAAGATAATTCAATGTAGACCTCAATCACATTGACGAATCAAGTTTAATAACTGTCACCACCATCACTGATGGTAGCGACCTGAATAACATCGGAGTCAACCAAACCTATACTGGAGGGAGTACTGTTAGCAGTAAGAACACGGTCATCGAGTTGGAATTTCAACTTGGTAACATCTTCATCAACAGCATTGGCGAACATCTCCATGACCTTTTTAAGCTTAGTGTTCTTTTTCAAAGCGAAGTACAAACGTTGGTTAATGCCATGGATAGCAACTTTAACCTTGTCACTGCTTCCTTCCTGCTTTAATGGTGTAATGTCGTTTTCGCTCTCAGACATATTGATGGAAAGCCTGTGTTCAGAAGGAGGTGGTTTTTGAACCCTGGGAACGTCAAGGTTGTTGTCAAAAGCAAATGGCTGTGTGCAAAAAGAGAATTGGGGACTGACAAAATGGTCCTTTGATAAAGAAATGATCGGTTACAGTAAATGAGAAAGTCTGAAATCGTGTTCTCCAATATCTCTTCGCTATTTGGCTGTTTGTTTTGGGACATTTTTGTCTTCGGCTCGCCATGATAAACTTGTCGGGGCACGCTCAGATCGTTCGATTCCCGCAGATCGCGTTATGCAGAAGATTCAAATAGTAGTTGTTAATGTTTGCGCTACGGCCAATCTTAATATGCGATCCATTTCACGTCATTGAGATTCGTCTTTGCTATAAATCATCCATTGATAATCAAGTCATCCGTTTCATCCTTTCTCTCGAGCTGTGATCGATTTCCTCGTAGTCACAACAAGGATCTTTTCATTCTGTTCGAGATTAACATCTGATGGACGTTCTTCTGGGCTAATCTCCATCAGAAAATCATCACGCTTCAAGTAGAACTTTGAGTCATCAAGCGTATATCCTGTTCTCTGAAGATACTTCGAAAAAGCCTTCTTAAATTTTGCCGCGTAACCCAGTCTGAAGTAGGCTCTGCCAGTGAAAGGATTATCTCCAAGTGGCATTAACTGGAACTCTACCTTCTCATCTCTCCACTCTGCAGTGAGTTTAATCTCAAAGTTTGGATCAGATAAACCAAGAGATCTAGGAGAGTCATGACGATCAAGTACCTTAATCCTCCCATCAATCTCTGCCCATATCTTTAATTTCCTGTTACTATAGCCTTCAGGTGTCATTGGACTGTCCAGCAGTTCTTTCTTGAAGTACCGAAATATTTTTTTGAAATGTTCATCTTCCCTCAAAGAGGATATCAAAGAAATTCTGTTAGATGGCATCTCTATCTCAACCTCATATGTAGGATTACTGCTCTTCTCGACAGCGCTGTCCTCGTTATCAACAGGCTTTTCATCATTTGTATCATCGACATCTATCATAGTATCATCGTCCATAACTATACTAGACTCTTGAATGCTGGTATCAAAATCAAGAATTTCTGTTCTGTCTGGCGATTCAGGCCTTGAGTCTTTTTTCAGAAGAGATTCTTGGTTCTCAGAAAGGTCGATTGATTGAGAGTCCGTTTCAAGAGCTCTTCTCTTTGTATTGTCAATTGGAACATCCGGTGCTAATGGCTCTTCTAAAGCGGTATTAGACAAAGGCTTTGCAATGTTTTTAGCAGCGACAGATACATGGGTATCATATTCCAAGGTAACTTCTTTCGGAATCGGCGATACACTCACTCTCGATATTCTTCTTGATGAACGGGAGCGAACAACATTAATTCTGTTAGACCTAGAATCCTGGTTGAACACAACTGCGAGCTCACTTCCCTTCTCAGGAAGAGAAACAACAATCTCTTTAGTCGATTCTCTTGGTAAACGAAATTCTTTGTAGGATGGTTGTTTGCTCGTAACAGTCTCAGTAAAAGTTGTCTCAGTCAGAGCCATGTAAGCCGGGGATCCTTCTCTATTCTCAGATCTTGTTTCTGGAGGCGAATTTGATGCTTCTTCTGTGGAACCAACTTCCACGCCTGGATCTGCTGGAGCGCCGGAATCTGTCATACTGACATCAGTTATGCCAGCAGCAGTTACTTCGGCATCAGGAGCATTGGAATCAGCAATATTGACACCATTCGAATTAATTCCCTCTTCCTTCTTCTTCTTTATGAGCTGGAGTATCCGTACCGCACCTTCCTTGTCTTCTGGAGACATTTTCACAAATTGAGCACCACCCGCAACAGGACCCTTAGTTTTCTTGAAGGCGATGGACATATTGGTCATCAATGAGAGATCTTGAAGTCTCAGTGAGGGTGTCTGTGACTTGAAAGACACCGCAACGTTCTCCAAAGTCAGATCGTACTCAGGGACAGATATGTCTATAGAAAGGATATCCAAGCCTTCAGCGATCTCTGTCTCAAAGACATCTGAAAGGATAGAAACGACAGACGTAGACCCATAACCATCAGCAAACGTTGTCCATTCGTCATTGTCCAAGTCTATTACATGGAACAGCTCTATGCCGTCGTCGTTTCGTACAAGTGTGTTCCTCTTCGCCCCGATGAGTGACAGAAGGAATGTTTTCTTCTGAACCTGCTCTGCTCCCACCTTAGCCTGGCTCTCGACATCAGACATGTCACCAAGGCTTTTATCCAAATATGCGCACTGTGAGTGGCCGATTTGCATAGAGCGTTGTTGTGGCGATGGTTGTTATAGTTGGTGTTTTCATTTGTTGTGAGATTTTTATAAGGGATCACCAAAGAGAAGATGGACAGGATCGCATGGCACAACGACCAGCTACTACAACGTTTAAACAGATAAATACCTCATGGATGGAGCAGCTAACGTATCCATATGATAATATACAAGGAGTGTCCTTTTACCACTTCTCCTCAGGGTTCTTTTTGAACTCTTCGTAGGCCTCAAGGTTGAAAAGAGAGATCTCAGTCTCGTTGTCTGGAACAGAAGTTAGTAACATTTCGTTCAACGTATACATTTAACTTACCAACACCAAGTTCGTGTAGGTGTTTGTCAGTTGCGAGATTCAAAAACCAGTCCTCATCGTGCTCGAAATTTATCACCAAGTTCATCGTCTTCGAGCCATGCGCATGCGTATAGATCTTCAATGAGTCATATTTGACGTTTCTGTATGCTCTCAAACCACCTTCTGTATCGATTTTATTCAAGACGTCATCAAAGAGGTCCTTTGGAGTCTTGTTGGCAATGTCATAGTCCTTAAGTATAATGTTCTTGACGTTTCTGTATGGAAAGGATTTGATAATTCTGATGGTAATAACAGACTGCGAGAGTGGCTTCACAGTAGAGGTCAATGGTTCGAATTCGGACATCTGAAGTTAGTGGTGGGCCAGAGAGCGAGAGAGTATGTGTCGTTTCTGATCAAAGGAGACTTTGGTAAGTTTCTGTCTGAAAACTTCACCCGAAAATCGCATGGGGTTTTACTGCAGATGGGGATCGAATCGTGATCTGCTACAACATATTTAAAAGTGAAGAATACATTCTATTTTACGAATTAAGTAGTCCATATGTCACTAAATGACTTCGTTCGGACCTATAGGTATCACGGAGAAGAATAGGAAAGGTTTGGGGATATCACGATTACAAGATCAACTCGACTGGACCGTTGACCTCACAGTATTGAGTCCAATTCTTAAAGTAGTTGTCAATGAGCAAGTTGTAAAACATCTCATCATCAATCTTGTCAACAAGGGTGGCATTAGCAACCTTTATTCCAGCAGTTGGAGCCCATTCTGGGTTCCACACTCTTAAGCTACCGTAGAATGGAGAATAGAAAGAAGTATCTACTGCAACGGCGATATCAGAGGTCTCCAAAATCATATCTGGCCAGGACATGTAAGCAGAAACAACTTCATCCCAGAATGGCAGGGTCTGTTGATCGTTGTTTTCTGTATAGTTCCCGGTACCAAGCAAGCTGAGGACATACTTCAGGTATGGGGAATCATCAATGACCTCCATGCCACCTGCTCTTTCAATGATCTTATTATAGAGCGTTTGAGATGGAACCAAGTAATTTGTAACATTACCACCAATATACAACTCCTTCCAGCCGGCAGTCAGCACCATCTGGGCGGCTTCAGGATCCTGCATCAAGTTGATATCGGTGTTGATGTCAATGGTTATCGAGTTCTTAGCAGTGGCAGCAGCTAATTGAACGTCAACGTAGCCGCCCATCATGAATATGCCTGCGGTTTCATTCACCATCTGTGGATAGATGGACAGAGCTTGGGCAACAGTAGTAGCCAAGCCACACATGTAGATGGTAATCGGATCAGTGTCTTTGTATTTCTTTACGGCCTCGATAAGGGCGATAGCACCAGGCATTTCATTCAAGTTTGTAACGTTATCCCAAGTATAACTGTCTTCATAACCTGGTTGGAATGCACCTTGCCAGACAAGGTTACCAAAAAGTCTTTCCCATTCTTGAAAAGTGTCATAGGTTCTCAACAATGGCTGCTGGGCACCCAAATACAAAGGAATACAATCAGTCAAGTTGTAGCTCTGCATAATGGTGGAACTCATACCAACACAGTCCACAACCGAACAGGAACCAAAAGAAGCAGAGACACCAACCACCTCATGGCCTGCAGCCAACGGGAAGAGTAGCTGCATTGGAGCAAGACCATCGTTATCGATGAAGATCTTCTTGGCCTGGGAGATCGCAATAAAAGCAGAGCCGATGAGAGAGACTGTAGAGAGTTTCATTTGATGACAAAGATATTGGATCTGAACTGAGCAACCGGCGAACAGGTTTCCCTTTTATACTCTTAATCAGGTTCAGATTGCAGATTACCCAAGAAGGCAGAATTGCTCAAGGGCCGCTGATCGTTGCAGTGCCGTATAAGATACTACATGCTGCCAAAATTTTTGTTGATAAGCGGCAGTCACCGATGAGGCAGTTTTGAGTTCAACACTGTTCTTTCACCCATTGGACTTAGGAAATCACAAAGCGTATTAAAGTGTGCGATAGAGATGAGTACCTTCGAAGATCCCCTTCTTTCAATTTCAATTGCAAGCTCCACCGCCTGCATTTTTGTCCGCACTGCGGACGTATTGGGAAAACGTCGGTTCATGTATCTCGATCCAACGGTCGAATTAGCTTCACCCAGAGTCGGCGAAATTTGCACTTGCAAGAGATCTCCAGGGTGGTGGTTGGGGATCTTGAGATTTGTATGGTCCACTGTACAAAGAGACAAGATAGTGACAGACTCCTGTATACTGACCAGGAACACAACACACCTCAGCCGTTGAGGCCAAGCCCTTCAAAATTTTTCTTATCAATCACAACAGTCTGCCGCGGAAGTCCGTGAACGCCGACGGCGGAAAAATGCTGGGAAGTTTCCTGTCACTGGGAGTTTCTGAAAACGTGCTGCTCTACGGTTGGCCTTGTGCAAGCTAGAGAACACAATTGCTTCATAAGATGATGCACGTACATCAGGATTTTAGAGACGAATTCGTCCCACCCTTTTATGCCTGGGGATCGAAACAAAACCCCGCGACTAAGAACAAAACCAGCATTGGCGTGCTTTTCATAGTGCAACGCTTTATACAGGGCTTGATATTGTTGTTGCAATTATTAAAGCCTGAACTTCTTTGTATCCTCAGACTATTGAGAGGTCCAATAGCCTTTCCATCTAATGAATCTGGATACACTCTGATTGGCCTTAATCAGCAAGCAGGTCCTTAATCACTCCTTCTTCATACCCAGCACTTCTAAGAAGATTTGTAGCCACGCAGTGACATCCAGTTCTTCATCTTTGGACATATTGGTCATGTTCTTAAACTTGAAGTTCATAGCTTTGAAGCATATCTCTGCGACTTCGGCTTGCGAAGTCTTCGGAGCATTCTTCATCCTGAATTTCACTTCGTTAGTAATCATAGCTCTGAACTTATGTCGGATGGTCTTGATCTTCACCTGACGCTCCTCTAGAGTGAGTTGTAACTGTCTTTTCGCACTGAGATTGGAGAACATGCTCACTCTTTGATGGATCAGCGAGTCCATAAGATCTTCTTTGTTCTGTTCATCGATGAAGTGATTTCCCTCTGATAATGTATCCTTATCCAAAAGAGATTGAATCTTTGAGAGTGAGATATCCATGACTATGCATTTCACACAGGGTACTCCATCGTGGATCTCAAAGTAAAACATGAAAAATATGCTATTCTTCCACTTGATCAAAAGCCCAACATTGGCAACGCTCTCAGTGATATCGGAGTGATTGAGGAGATCTTGAAACACAGATTGCGTGGAGTCATTTTGCGTATATCTGTTTTTCGAGTTAGCGCTTAACATCACAACCAATCTTCAGAATAACATACACGTCATATGGCTTATCAATTACAGCCCACAGAGGAGTAAAAGCAGGGTTCACCACTCCGTGGAGCCGGCAGTCACCCTTTAGAGACTCGATATGCTCGTTCACTATCTTTGACCTGTTTGTCCAGATCTCAACGTCTATTTAGAACTTGTCAGTATTGATCGCGTAAAGATAGCAATATCACACACCAGAAAGCATCGATCCTCGCCTCAAAAAGTGATGTTCAGTATCACATATGATCCTCACAGTAGTGAGTAATCTCTCTCTCATAATAGACTCCTTTGTACTGCCTTCACTATAATGTCTGTTTCTGATGATGTTTCCAGGTGTGCTCGTTTATATAAGCAGCGGAGAAAAAAATTACTTTTAGCTCGGACTAGGAACAAAATAAGGTCGTGAGAGCACACAGAGAAGGCCATCACGTCCAGTGCTAAAACTGTTTTGACCCACTCTTGTGACGTCTGAGGCCATCCTACCGTTTTATCAAAGGAGACCACCTTTTGACCCATCTTACGAGTATATTTGCCAGCAGGAAATATCAAAGACATGTCATACCCAAAATCTGACAGGGTATATTCAGTTGCCAAGGTCTATGCAGACGCCAATGAGAAGAGACCACGTGAATACTGGGACTACGAGAACGGGATAGACCTCGAATGGGGCCATATCTCCAATTACGAGATCGTTTCTAAGATTGGCCGTGGTAAGTATTCTGAGGTGTTCACAGGTCTAAACATCGTCAACAACCAGCCATGTGTGATAAAAGTGTTGAAACCCGTGAAGATGAAAAAGATCTTCAGAGAGATCAAGATCTTGCAGAACTTGACCGGAGGCCCAAACATCGTTGGGCTGTTGGACATTGTGAGAGATTCGCATTCTAAGATCCCTGCTTTGATCTTTGAAGAGGTGAAGAACGTCGACCACCGAACTCTTTACTCCAAATTCAAGAAACCGGACATACAGTACTACTTCACCCAGCTCTTGACTGCTTTGGACTATGCTCATTCCATGGGTATCATTCACAGAGATGTCAAGCCATTAAATGTTATGATTGACCCTTTTCAAAAGAAGCTCAGATTGATCGACTGGGGTTTGGCGGAGTTCTACCATCCAGGAGTGGATTATAACGTCCGCGTTGCATCTAGACACCATAAGGGGCCTGAACTTCTGGTAAACTTGAATCAGTACGACTATTCTTTGGATATGTGGTCTGTTGGGTGTATGCTTGCGGGGATTGTCTTCAAGAAGGATCCTTTTTTCAGAGGTGATTCTAACTTTGACCAGTTAATAAAGATCGTCCATGTTCTCGGTACAGATGAACTCTACGAGTATTTGAACAGGTATGGCCTTGAGCTATCTAAGGAATACAAAGAGGTGCTGAAGCCATATGCAAGAATACCTTGGAAAAACTTTGTCAATGATAGCACGAGATACCTTGCGGATGATGATGTTATTGATTTGATTGATAATCTATTGAGATATGACCACCAAGAGAGACTGACCGCGAAGGAAGCACTTGCTCATCCGTTCTTCACCCGTGGCACATAAATGAGGTGTTGTATAACACATTCTAGTTGACTTTTGCTGCATTAATTCCTAATAATCATTCATTTTTGGCGTTTTGGACACGCTGGTAGCACCTACATAGATATCGATTATACGAATGTCGATTGCAATATTAAATGAAGAACAGCCTAGTTCTTCTCCTTTCGATCTTGGTTGACCTTGTGGTATTGATCGTAGCAAAATCTGCAGCGCACTGCTCACAGTATACTTTCTCATCTATACTCATGTAATCCTCATCTATCTTCCTGTCACACTGTGTACATTTAAAACAATCAATGTGATACCTATCTCCCGTATCATTCTCAAGACATTCACCAACGATACCCTTTCCACAGACTTGGCAAAGAGAATGGTTGGTTACATGGTAGTGGAATTCACAATATGGTAAGTCATTCAACACAAAACATGGAATGGTCTTGTTGAATCTGATCTCACAAAGGGTACATGTAAAACAATCACGATGCCATTGGCCACTGAGCTCACCGGATTTGGAGTAAATTGGTTTCTTTGTCACAGGAAGGGAACATTTGCGGCATGGGCCTTTTCCTGGTGGATGCCTGATCTGTGACTGTGGTTCCTCGTTCCCATGCATGGACTGAGAAAAATCTGATCGTCTCTCATCTTCAGGTGAGGTACTTCGTAGCTGTGGTCTTTCCAATGATCGCTCTTCTTCATGAACAGTCGACTCCTCTGTTGGAGCGAAATCAAACGAATCAACGTTCTGGGCATGACTTTTCGATAGAGGAAGGATCTCCACAGAAGTTGCTATTGCAGAATCATCAGCGGCGTCCATCTGCAGCTGAGGGTCTCTTTGTGATTTATTTCTATCGCCATCTATAAAATCAAGACTGTTCTGAAGGTTTCTCGATGATGCCGAGTTCATGCCTAGGTCTTCAAGTTCCTTTTCGACATCTTCGAATGCCGAAACTGTCATATCTGATGGTTGCTCTTGCTCTTCAGAAAGGACGTGTCTGTTGTAACTGTCATTCATTGGATCAGCTTGGTCCTGTATAGTATTGAAATGCGTACGTAAGTCAGGCAAGGGGGGAACAAAGCTTTCATGATTCTTTGGGATGACTTCGTTTGAATAAATCGAACTGGCAGCAATAGAGACACCACTGGCACGAGTAATATAGTCCTTTGGTGGTGATAACTCCATATTATCCATTGGTGGGCTCACTGTGAAAGTTGGAATCCCAACTGCGTGTTGAGGAATGTGTGGTGATGAAGACGTCTGAAGCTTCACAGGAGATTCGACCAATGAGTTACTTGGCGATAGTTGAGCCTGTGGCATTGGCGAAAGGACATTACTGCGCATACTTTGATCATCGAAGCCATCGTCAGACGATAAATTCAATTCGTCATCACTGACATCAAGTGTATCACCAAGCAGTGATTTTTCAAGGCTCATGTTCGAAATGTCGATGCGTCTTATTGCGGATTCATCAGAATGATCAAGTGTGGACGTCGTCTGATGCTCATGGGATCTTGCAGTGATGTATGGATTCAACTGAGGTTCCCTTGGTGAGATCTGCGGCTGAGAATTCTGTGTATGCAATGAAGCGGTAGATCCCAAATTCATCTGTGATCTAGATAGAGCATCCGCGTATGCGTTTTCTGGGACGCTTCCAGATGTGACACCTCCTGCGTCAAAGCTCCGTGATATTGCTGAGGCTGAGGCGCTGTGTTCAGATGGCATAGATTTTGAAGAAATAGTTGAAGTTGTAGTTGATGGAACTGTTGTTGTTGAATGCGATGGAGTAGACTGTGCAGTAGACGGAGACTTATGGAACGTACTATTGGCCAATTTGGCATCAATGCTCAGCCCAGGTTTCACATTAGATGTCGTAAGGTTACCAACTGGACCTGTGACAGAGCGATTCTTTAAGACAAAAGCCGCATCACTCTTGTTCTGTTTCTGCAT
This sequence comes from Williopsis saturnus, assembly GCA_003709245.3. Classification (NCBI taxonomy): domain Eukaryota; kingdom Fungi; phylum Ascomycota; class Saccharomycetes; order Phaffomycetales; family Wickerhamomycetaceae; genus Williopsis; species Williopsis saturnus. Next base: position 281,412 of record PPNR03000015.1, read on the forward strand.
CAATGTTGGTGATGACGGTTGTGACGACAGATGCGAAGCTGATACAGATCTCGATCCAGAGGATCGGCTGGATCTCTTACTCGAAGACCCCTTAGGCTTGTAGACTTCGAAGCCTGCTCTCTCATATACTGACTTGTAAGTAGTAGGGTTTATTGGTGCTATTGTTGGGAACCTTGAATTTGGGATCTTGGTGACACCGGTGGGAGACTTTACGATCTCGTCGGGAAGGGTTTTGAAGTACGATGGTTTCTTCGTACGTGAGGGAACGCTCATCGTAGGATGCAGAGTAGTAAGGTATATGGAGTAAGTGAAGCGTGGATGCTCTGTTTGCTGGATTCTTGGGATCGTTGAAATGAATGTCTTGGTGTTGTTTATGTAATTGACCGAGCAGGTGCGTGGGTAGATGGGCCAGTGATAATGGAAGGAAGCACTATTCGTGTAATAGTTTCTGTAGAAGTAGATGGAAGAAGATATATCACACCAAAAGAGGAATTGCCTGAAGAAGAAACAAACAGATCGCCCATAGATCTAATGAGCTTCGATCAAGGTGCGAAATGTCCCAGCCGGGTAACACCTACACTTGACGCGTTGTTACATTATGAGGTAATGTGCACTTTGATTAATGGGGCCATTGCTGAGGCTAACAGGTGAAATCATTATCATAAGAATGTTACAGCACTGAAACTACATGTATTTCGCTCTTTTCGAAACGCACAACGCCAGCCACATCATTTCTTCGAAGCTTTTTTTTAAACTCACCAAACGCGTCTTCATCCAGCCGAAAGAGAAACTGGAATTGGACGCGCTGTGTGGCCCTCTGTGCAGAAAAATAACGGCGATGCCGCGGGCGCGAAGGGGAACGGGGCAGTGTAGGGGTAGTGACACTGTGTACACTGGCAGATCGGTTATGTAATCAAATATGATCTGGACCGCAGATGATGTCATCAAGAGGTAGGGGGCACACCGTATAAAGCAATCTGCCAGCCATCGCCTGTGGGGGACCTCATCAATTAGACACGGCGGCGTTGTACTGGAAGAACAACTACTATAATCTCAAAAGTAGGGACATGCAATGACAGCTCCTTCCATAACACAGGCTTTGGTGGAGAAGTACAAAGCCAGTCACACTACACAAGGAAACAGGGATACCACAGAACAGACGGCACAGGGTGTATGGGGTTCATTTAAGGGCCTGATAGGCGCGTCTTCAACAGGTATGCTGAACTGGGTAAAGGGCGGTACACAAATGGACTTCACCCAGAGGGAGAAGATCGAAAATCTGCTGATGCAGAAGAGGACGGCTATTTCGTACTCTGAATGGTTAGCCGCCGGGAAACAACTAGATGAATTACAGCAGTTTAACACATGGAAGGAGGAAAAAGAATCCACTCTATATGATTTCGAACTTATAGAGAAGAATCTCAATGACTTGAGAGAAGCTAGAAAGGCCGGTGATGTACGGAAATTGACTTACCTGATACGTACAACGTGGACAAGAAACATTGCGAACATTGGCAATGTCAATCTCTATCGTCATTCCCATACTGGAACTAAAGCCTTGATCGAAGAATACTTACAGGAGTGTGAACTAGCGCTTGCAGATGTCACGGCAGAGGGAAACGGCATTGATGATAAGTACGTCTTGGGGATGTTGATACAGACAAGAAAAAACATTGGGAGAACCGCATTAGTGCTCTCAGGTGGCGGCTGTTTTGGACTTTTCCATATTGGCGTTCTCGCAGCATTAACGGAAGGTGAAATCTTACCAAGAATAATCTCAGGCAGTTCTGCAGGTGCCATTGTTGCAAGTGTGCTCTGTGTGCATAACCAAGATGAGGTTGTGGACTTGTTACAGAACATCGTGGAGAAAAACTTTAACATCTTTGACGATAGCACTAAGAAGGAAGGATTTCTCAAGTGTTTATCAAGATTCTTGAAATATGGTACTTGGTTTGATAGTGATAATTTGAAGAGAACTATGATTGACTTCCTCGGCGATTTGACTTTCAGAGAAGCTTATTACAGAACTGGGAAAATCTTAAATATTACTGTTTCGCCCGCAAGTGTCCATGAACATCCGAGACTACTCAACTATTTGACTGCACCCTCAGTTCTGATTTGGTCAGCAGTCTGTGCATCTTGCTCCCTTCCTGGCATTTTCCCATCATCTACGATTTATGAAAAGAACCCCAAAACCGGGCTCACACAAGAATGGCATCATACATCTGTCAAGTTCGTTGACGGGTCTGTGGATAACGATTTACCGATCGCAAGGCTCTCGGAGATGTTTAACGTGGATCATATCATCGCATGTCAAGTGAATCCACATGTGGTTCCATTCTTGAAACTCTCTGTGACATGTGTGGGTGGAGAGATTGAAACGGAATATAGTGCTCGTTTTAAGACTAAGCTTGGACAGTTGTATGACATCTGGGCTGCCGAAGTTACGCATTATTTGCAAATGGCTGCTGAGATGAGTATATCCAGAAATCTATGCACGAAGCTCCGTTCTGTCTTATCCCAACAGTATTCAGGCGATATCACCATCTTGCCAGATTTATCAGAAGTTGCACGGTTGAATAAGCTATTGGTGAATCCTACCCCGGAGTATCTATTACAAGCAACGATGAAAGGCGCAAGGGCAACATGGCCAAAGATCTCCATCATAAGAAACCACTGTGGATTGGAATTTGCATTGGATCGTGCCATTAACTTGTTGAAGAGCAGAAATTTCAAGGATTTAACATCACATTTGACATTGGTGAACTCTCCGAACTTGGATGGGACGCTTTATGATGGACAACATTTGGCTGTTGATTCTATGATGCTGAAGGCTGGGAAGAAGGGTTCACATCCACCGTTGCATCATAACAGACACAGATCTGAAACACTAACTATTGGTCGTCTGAAGACCTTGAGGGCCGTGAAATCGAACATACATGTCGATACTGCTGTTCCACAGACACCAGTACGATATAATGGTAATAGGAATCAAAGGTCTTATTCTGCTTCGAATGAAGAAACTGGCAGTTTCTTCTATCCTCAGAATTTCTCGCTTCCGGCCTCTGAGAATGGTTCGCCAAGGTCTTACAAGGAGGTTGAGGGTGATTTTAAACATATTATGAGCAATTCATCTCCGAACAAGAAGATGGGGAAACCTTCACTGTTCATGAAAGGTCCAGGGATGAGCACAAGACCTAGTAGTTCTGAACTGTATGGGAAAAGTGTGAGTGTGAGTTCAAGACCGAGCAGTTCCGAGCTGTTCTTATCACCAAAAAAGGGGAAATATAATAATATTGATGACTTGGATGGATTGTTCGCTGTCGAACTGCCGCTGGTTTCGGATGAGTCTTCTGACCCTGTGAAAGTGGATGACTTCTCAAGCCCAAGTCCAGAAATTTAATGGTACTTACGAAATATTTTAATGAACTGATGTTGATTCTAATCACTGTATCTCTCCTCCTGTGTATGTAAACTTAGCGCATCTTCATAATCTTCGCTCAGCTGTCTTTCTAGATCATCCTCTTCATCGAGGACGCCACGCTGTTCGATCTCTTTTAATCTCTCCGTTGTTTTGGTGAAAAGAAGCCAACTGGTGAATGTTAAGACTGCGATTGCACCGATAATCGATAAGATATCGACGACCCTGGTCAATGTGTCCGTAGCCTTACCGATATCTTTCACTTTTTGTCCCACGAACAAATACATCACCAATTTGGGCGAACTGATCAAACTTCCCAAGAAGAAGTTGAGCACAGTGACTCCAGGAATGGCAGCAAGAGCACCGTTACACAGCGAATATGGGAAGGGACAGACTCTAATGAGTGCCAAAAGCCAAAAGCTGTTATGGTCCTGCAGCACTGATGAGAAGGCCAATAATTTCGGATTGGCATGGATCAAAACTTGTGCTTTTGATTTCAGAGCATATCTGAACAATACGAATGCAGCGACTGAGCCAATAATGGAACTAAATGCAATGATGAACCATCCTTTAAAAGTGATACCGTACACAGCACCAACAACGGTGTTTACAAAGCTGAATCCAATCACAGGTGGAAAAGAAATGATGAAGAGCAAGCCCATAAGTACCAGAGGCACCCATGGTATTGGTTCCCACTCCTCAGAGTACTTTACTATGAGCTGAAGTAGATATTCATGATATATCAGGAATAGTATACCCAGCAGCATGCCACATAGTCCAAGGGCCACGATCAGGGCTTTACCCCAAAGAGGTTGTTTGTTCCAGAGGGCCAAGGCTGTGTTTGAGACTCTTTCTGCTTCACGCTTCACAGTGAATATGGCTCTCTGGAAAGGTGACTGTTCATCATCGTCGAAGGGGCCATGGATTTCCTGTTGTGCGCTCATATTGGCACGGACCTATCGAATTTGGCGTTGTCTGTGGCTGTACGAAGGTGTCAACAGGCAGAGTTTCACTGGAAATTCCCGAACCCGCAGGATAGTAAGTGATGTTGCCGAAAGCGGAAATTCGCCAGATCTGGAAAGTCTGTGCGGTCTGTGGGGATTATCTTTGTGGAAGACTTTGCTAGATTATAACACTTTTCCTCCATGAAAGAGACATGAAAGTACGTTTGGAAGAAGATATACACACTCGCTAAAACAGCCATACGCTTCTACGCCCCATCTCTTGCTTATAAAAACACACACAACCGATTCTATCGTCAAACAGTTCAGATCACCCCCCCCCCTTCACTCTATACAGATAGACAGATCAGCTGCAGCATCAGATGTCCGCATGGCACTACACACCAGTTGCTATACACTTGGCACAGAATTATACACAGGAGGCTGTCAGTGGTGTATTAATCGTCAACAGCCAAACGAAGGAACACCATGTTCTCTCTATTTGTGACCTCCCATCTCCGGAGAAGTTTGCGTATAAGCTTACGGCACCTTGTTTGATAAGTGAATCCATAGTAAATTGGCTGAAACTTGACTTGGTTGATACAAGATATTTCCAGGAGGAGGAGTTTGAGAACAAGGGTAGGTCATTTTATTCGTTTCTCAATGGATTTTTACACCAGGATAAGTTCAAATTCAAGCCTCATTCGAGTCACAGGTTGACCATATTGCATTTGAAGGTATCTCAGCGCCTTAGGGGACAAGGCGAGGTGAAAGAGTTGCTTGATGTGAAGAATATGATGCCTTTTAACTTTAAGGGTTCCAGTGAGGTTTCTATTCCTTCAAAGATTTGTATTCAATGTTGTCCTTTCAGTTTGACCAATACGGCGTTGTTCATGAATCATAAGCTATTTGGCTCAGTGAACTATAAATCTAATAGAGGTGGCAGTTATTTCAGTGACATCAAATACCTTGATGATATTATTGGCTCAGTTGTGAACCTGGATGGTTCGGATGGTAGTATTGGTCTTGTCGCTGGTGCCCTTTCGAAGACCAACGGAGATGGTGAGCTCCTTGTGATTGTATCATGGAATACAATCTTTGGTCTCTTAAAGTATCCGGACTTGAGCTTCCATAATTCTAAAGTCGACGTACCACTGCTCACCTCAGAAGACGCGTTGGTGTCGAATAACACCAGGTCTTTTGACCCAATCAAATCTGTCGTGAGAATTTCAGTTACAGCAATGGATGGGAACTATTGGGGGAGTGGAGTGGTTCTTTCACATGATCTCATTGTTACCAATAAGCACGTTGTTCAAGATCATAACCTCCTATGGGACATTGTTATCACGAGTCCTTTCAGACCAAATGTGCAAATGAAACTTACCGATGTTGAAGTGCTTCCTTGCCCGCTTGTTGGATTTGATCTCTGCTTCTTAAGACTAAAGGAACCAAGTTTCGATTTGACACCTGCAAAGGTATCTGAATCGGTTGTATCTGAGATGAAGTCATTGAAAGTTGGTGAATCCATCAGATCAGTTGGCTATGGTCTTTTCTTCGACGATAACACCAAAGAGCTTAGGCCTTTCATTTCTGAAGGCAATATTAATAGCATCGTTCAGAAGAAGTTGGATCAACCAAACTCTGTGGACGAGACGTTGATGATAGTATCTGCAGCTTGTTGGAATGGGTCCTCTGGAGGAGGATTATTTAACGATGCAGGAGAATTGGTGGGAATAATGACCTCGAATGGTAAGTTGTCGTCAGGGGAAGTGATGCCAAACTTCACTCTTGCCATACCAGTGAATATTGTTACGAAGTGTTTAAGAATGTTGAATGGAGGAGTGAAACCAATTGCACTTCAACATCTGGTTGAACCATTATGGTCATTGAAGAGTTTGCATGAAAACGTTGATGTCAATCCTATGCTCTGGAAGTTGTGATTATTTAATCAGTTCTGGTATTTGGTGATTGACCGTGGGAGATTACAGTTCAATAGACAGTGTCATCATGTCTACTGATAGGTGTAGGAACTCTTTCTCCAGCACATGAGAGATAGCTTATGAGTGGAAGGGTCGCCAAGGTTTTCAACCTAATATACGCAATTGGAATGATAGCACTTCCTATATAATATTCTTGAAGAGAGTGTTGCTGTAGCGATCAGCGAGATGATCATTTATGACTTCCCAAAGTCGATAATCTCCTGATGTTGCTATAATGCCCATAACTCATAGTGGAACACACGCTCATCCTGCAAATGTTATCGTTCGTCTTCGAATGAGAGGCTCCTATGAAGTAAAAGATGTGACGAATCGGAGACAGAGTGCGATTCGTGGTACAATGACCGATCCGCAGATCGCTCGTAACCATTCCTAATTAAGAAGATTCCCTTTTCGGGAATTTTCTCCCCAGACGAACTGGGTAGGATCGTAACTGAACGATCCTCTCAGTAGCCAAACCTTCCAATTTTGACGTCTGACTTGGCTTCTGCGATCCGTCGGTAATGTCTGTCCTAGAGAAGAGTACAGAAGAGCACGCACCCGCAGATGAAGGCGATGAAGGCCGCAAACGTAAAAGACCACAACCAGGGTATTTTGGCCTTATCAACGATGGTCTTGACTTGAACAGAGATGAGCATGATAAGGATTATGGCATTGATCTACAGAATACGTACACCCCAGTATCGCCATTAGGAAGTCCCATGCCTCATTCTCCTTCTGCTGCATCAGAGCTACCTTCTTCTCCCGCACCGACAGCCATCATTATACGGGATACGACAGAGAGTGAGAAAGAAGTGAATGAGGTACTGTGGACGTGTTATTCGAAGGAGATCATTCCTTCTCAGACCTACATGACTTCGACGCAAAGGAAACTTCAAGATTATACAATAAGGTGCAATGCGAGGCACTGTACTAAGACCTTCTTGATGTCGAGATTGCACGGATCAAGATCCAATCTCAACCGACATCTAAGGTCTCATGGTATTGATATCGCACTCTACAGCAAAGATCAAATCACTCAGTTACGAGAAGCTCTAAAGAGAGGGAAGCGCACGAATCGGCTGTTGGCCAGAAGCAGGCAAGAAGACTCCAAAGACATAACGCAGCATTTGGTTGCTGCATCAAAAAAGACCCAGAAGAAGGAAATAATACGTGAGTTCTTCAAGTACCTTTTGGACACGAATACGAGCTTCCGAGCGTCGAGAACAAGAGTTTTAGAAGGTTCCTGACGCTCCTGGACGCACCGAAGTAGATCACGACAATGTCAAGAAAATCTATTCCAATGAAGCTTGAGAAGCTTTGTGAAGCAGCCAAGAAGGAGCTCGTTGAGAAGTTGAGAGCGCAAGATGCTGTATCCTTGTCTCTCGACTGTTGGACGTGCCCAGGTCAAAGACAATTTCTCAGTGTTATTGTGCACGCGACAGGTGAAGATTTCAAGTACTACGAACATTTATTGGATTTCCTGCCAATAGGATCCGACCACACGAGTAAAGAACTGGGCCGCCTTGCTTTCAAACTCTTGCAGCAATTCCAAATCACCAAGAAGCTGCTATCTATAAGTACACACAGTGGGTCAAATAACTTGACGTTAGCCGACAACATTCAAGAACAACTGGAGGAATTCTATGAGATCGAAAAAGAGAATAATTCCAAAAGATTTGTCTCTGAATTGTTTCAAGGGCGAAGATCCTTGATGAGATGCTGTGCACACTCTAGAATACCATTGTGAAGGCACTTCTTGATGCTTTACGAACTGCAGACCTGCAATGCGAATTGCTAGACTCAGATGAAACAGACAATACCAACTTTGACGTTGATCGTGAGGGTTTCCTTGTCCTGGGGAGTGACAGTCAGACAGTTCGTGCATCAGTGAACTCTCCTATTGCTGCCATTCGTGAGCTGTTCAAGATATTGAAATACTCACCTAAGATGAGAAGTCTATTTGACAGCGAATCTGAGTCAGGACAGAAGAGATACTCTGTTCCCCTGGATGTGCCAACTCGTTGGTCATCTACATACAACATGCTTGAGTTCGCAGTGAAGCATGAGCGCCAGATTAAGGCCTTTATGAAGAAGTTCTTGGAGAAGGACTACGTAGGAGCAGAAACAACATGTACGTCATATCATCTGGCAATTAGTGAATTGCGCGATGAGCTTGACAAGAAGTCCTGGGAATGTATAAAGATTGTAACGAACATCCTCAAGTTCTTCTCGAGACTTACCAACGCTTTCTCTACGACTGCCTCGAATAGTGAA